>JACGDI010003537.1:1344922-1355982 GCA_014898725.1 Jacaranda copaia | reverse complement strand
CCCCCCCCCGCCCTGGTGGGGGTGCTTGAAGGTCCTATATGAGTATTGGGTGCAAGTTGGTTGGTGTATTATAATCACTTGTACGGTTGTCCAAGCTCTAAAATGTTGATCACTCTGTTGTATAGATGATCTGATGTGTTGCATTAACTTAACCAACAGTATCCCAAAGTATTTTCTGGTACACAGACTGCAAATTCTTATTATGAGACAGTCTGCTGGCTGCACTGGAGTGAAACTTTTTTCTAAAGCCAATTGCCTTTGTGCAGGCTATTTCTTCTGAATTAGTGGAAGAAGATGCATAAGACAATATACAGAACAGGACCGATCATTCATTTTTATAGTTACATTAATGTGTTGCAACAATTGACCAATTTGATGTTATGAGAACGAAATTTCTAACAAAATCAAATACAAAACAATACAAATATACAAATTTCAATTTGCTTTGACTTCAATAAATATCTTATGCACACGGTGAGAAGAGAATATATAAACTTCACTAAAATTACATTTAGATTTCTTGATTTCAATACCAATATCATCATATCTGACTCCCTCTGTTTTTTCTCACTGAAATCCAATCCTAATTGAACCTGCAAAAGTTTTTGTCACTCAGAAATTGATTATCAAAATACATTCTTAATATGAATTTAGCGTCTTAGAGAAAAAACTAAACATAAATGAAACCAATGTTACCGCGTTGTGACCTCCAACTTTGTAGTACTTAGGCGCTAAATCATGTACCTTGATGCTTCAACTTATTCCTTCAATCTAGTCTAATCCAAGACATTCAGGCAATAATTTTCTATATTACCTTGTATTTTCGAATACACTTTCTGAATTCTCAAATATACTCATCTAAGTCCGATCAAATCTAAGCAATGTTCAAATTTGATTGTTGAAATAGCCCTCGTGGACTTAATTGCTGGATTTTGAATCGAGACCTTGAGACACATATTTGGATGAAGTGACACCTAATATCAATTTATTTATTTCTGTCATGGTATATTTAATTCTTTGATAGATGTATGATGTTCTAACTATCACAAAATATTGTAGTTATCCTACACTCCATATCCATATTAGTAATCAACCTTCACCTAAATGCTTTCCTTGAAATCTTCAATTAAAGCCATGTACTCATCAAACTACTTTCCTTAGTTGTAGTATACATCATACTACCAATTGTATTGACATGGGATACTTGGGACATGCTGTCCATCTCCTCCACAGCAATGGGGGACATCTCTGCTGAGATAATGAAGCTACAAGAGGAGTACTAACTAGTCTAAGATACAAAATAACTCATTTATATATATATATATATATTTGTTAGGACGAGTGCAACACCCTAGAACTTCTATCTTTGATGCTATCCATGACTAATATTGTAACACCCCTAAAATTCGATATTATTGAAAAATAAGGATTTAGAATTTAAGATATTGATTGGTCAAATTTTAGGGCTCGAAAAATAAATAAAAAGGATTTAATTGTAAGGAAATGGAAAGTTTAGGGTCGAATCGCAATTTGAGAAGACTTGATTGGACCATTTTATAAATTTTGTAGGTTTGCATGGAATTATTGTTGGTCAAAGGGGTCTAAGTAAGGCACTATCTTAAATTGGGCCCAAAAAGAGAAGCTTTGAAATGTTGGGGGACCTAACTAAAAATCTAACTTAAAGTTTGGGGTAAAACTACAATTTTGAAAAAAATTGCATTTAAATATTTTGGCCAACTCTTTCTTCTCCATTTTTCTCCATTCTTCTCCCTCTATGCACCAATCTTCCTCTCACTTCAGTGAGCAACTCCGGACACTGAATCCCTTGAAATTATATACCATTTTCTTTCTCTCTTCGAGTAGAACACAAAGATACCATTTTCTTCCCAAACCCACCAGTGTATCAGCCAAAAATCAAGCTCAAAATCTTAGTCATGGTGATGGTGATGGGTTTCTCCATTTCATCAACTAAAACTCAGGTCTAGGAACTGGATTTTGTTGGGCTCAACTCAAGGATCACACCGGTGTCTTCAATTTTGGGAACGAGCCACTGTGGATGGAAGAATTGGGCAAATATCAAGCGGCGGTGTTGGGTGATTGAAGCTAAAACTAAGGTCTTTCCTGATGGTGTTTAGCAAAATTGACTTGAGCATTTACTTAGTTGAGTTGAAAGGCATCTATTGGAAGTGATGGCGAGTCTTTCCAACAGTGTTCTTAAGGCAGTAACCTTGTCTCATTACAATGATCGTGTTTGGGCTTTAGGGTTTTATAGCATTAAAATTCGTATGAATTTTGTATTTTGGAAGAAACATTAAGAAATGTGTACAAAGTGATGATCTTTATACACATGCATGGACTTTATTTGAATCAATAGACCTGGATCTATATTGATATATGTTAAATTTGGGATTTATTGAGATTATTTAAATAAGAAAACCCTAATTTTGGAGATTTAAAACCTAAGTAGCAACAATTGGGATTAATTATGAAGATTAAGCTATTATTATGGAAGAAATAATTTTGAATCTATATCTAGTGATGAGAATATAACCATGCATGGATGTTGTACAAATTCATGGAATCGAATTTGTATTGATATGTGTTAACCTTGAGATAATTGGGTTAAATAAGTGAGTAAACCTTAATTTTACAGATTTAAGACCTAAGTAACAATAAGTAGGTTAATTAAATAATTGAACTATTATTATTGAATTGATGTAATAATATGAGGTTAGTTATGTAATTAAGGACTTGATGTTATTTCATTCTTAAGACCGATGTGATTGTAGGATTTCATAATGTTTATGTTGAATGAATCCTAAAACTGTCATATTGAGGATTAATAAGTTGAATGGGGCTTTTAATTGTGAACATATTCTTTTGGATTAGTTAACATGGAATTGGGACCCACAGATTAGTAGACTATTGATTGTGGTTGCATTTTCTGAGGCTACAAAGGTGGGGGTCTACCAATTAATACTTGTTTTGTATAAGCTTACTCCATATTTGTTGTACACTGTGAGGGTCTGCCACTCTGGCACTCTCTCATACCTGTTTGCTTTTTGTGATTAACCCCTGTAAGGGTTTTTCTTTCCATATCATGCTTGTAGAAATCCATATATTACTTGATATCTCGATTGTTATTTGTTACCTAATGTATATACCTTTGTAAAATGGCCTTGCCGGCCAATATATTAAATGTTCCAGATTGTATTTTATTATATTTAGGATTGCTATTTTAAATGTTAAATTCTTATCCATTGCCATTATATCTTTCAATCTGTGGGATGCCAAGGGTAGTTTTCAACTCATGGGATGCCATGGACAGTTTCCACCCAGAAGGATGCCATGGGAGTTTGGGCCTAAGGCTTAGTTCAGAAGACGACTGGGTGGAATAGGCCAATGGAGACATCTCTTTTGGCTAGTATCCACCTATAATCCTAACTTACAAGTAGCTAGAGGTAGCAAATTATGAGTGACGGGATCTAACATTTGACCGGCCATGCTAAATAACAATTTATTACTCATCGAGTTGTGCTCTTGAGCAAATGGAACGATAAGAAAATTTTATTTATACTGTATCGACTCCCAACACTAGCAATTATAATTTGATCTGAGAATAATTAGGTTGGAATAACCAACAGTCTATTAAGTTCGATGTCATATGTGTCATGTACTTTGTTGATCATGTTAAAAATTCTTGCTTGTTATTAAATTTTGTTCATATTGAAAAGTCTTGCTTATTACTAAATTTGTTTATTGATTATTGTATCTCAATAGCTTTCCTTTGATTCTTATCATTTTCTTCTCCCTCATTAAGTCCTTAGGACTTACCTTCCTATACTATTTTGATTTTTTGAGATTGGAATAGATGATAAACTTGGATCTCTAGCTTGCACATGAGCATATTTTGTAATAGATCAGGTGTTTAAAGGTATATATGAAACCATTTGAATGTTAAGTTTGGATTTAATAATATTGTGATATGTTAGGATTGACATTGATAACCTAAAGGTATGTGTATATTTTGTTGAGAGTTAAGGAATGAACCATGAGATGTGTTTAGTGTTTTGTCAAGGTCCATTTAAGTTAAAGTTTGCTATTGTCTCTAATAATTTTTGAAAATTTTTCTTATGGTCTTATTACTTGTTTATGGTTTTAGATTAAGATTGCATTGGTGACACCTCAACTTGGGTGTTGTCTTGAGAGAATGTGCTATGGAGTGGTATCAGAGCTTAGGTTATGGATGACCTAGGTGTTGAACGCTATTGGGATTAATAGCTAATTTTTGCTCAGGTTAGTTAGGATACAATTAGAAGGTTTCATGGGATTCAATGGAATTGAGAATAGATTTAAATAGTCTGGTGTTAATGAAATGGATTTTGTGATTTTTATATTGAGGGATGGCTGACAATCAGAGGAAAGGAGAAAGGAGTCCTTAGAGGGAAGGACTGAGGTTTAGAATAAAGAGAAAGTGAGCTTGCTAAGGATGTGTCAGACACTCAATGATAGGTTATGCGATTAGCATGAGTTGCTCATGCAAAGCCCAGCACCGTTAGCCCATTTGAAATTAATATTAGGTTCTAAAGGCTATCTCATGGAGAAGCTTATAGAAAACATTGAATGAGAAAGAGAATGATTTAGGACAATAGAAGCTCAAGTGTAAGGACTTAGTACCACATGAGCCCAAATGGAAGAGGATCCTATGGAGAACTTAGAGGCTGAGTAAGGTTAATTCTAAAAAGGTACATAGTGCCAGACGGTGATCACCTTAGAATGAATAAATTCCTGCCAATTGCTTATTGAAGAAAATTTGATTAAGTGGGTATGTCGGAAAAGGATTATTATGGGTAACAATGCATTTAGGAAATGTGTGATTATTAGGATAGAGTGACGTTTTGGTTTATGCAAAAAATCCAAATTTGACAGTGTTTAAAAGCATAGGGTGGCATGACGAAAAGATAAATATGATAGATAGAATGCTATTAAGAAAAAGAGTATCTAACACACATATACAGCTATGGCAAGGATAATATGATTATGTTGACAAGAGATATGAAGATAGGAAATTGAGACCACGGGTTATAGAAATGAAGAAAAAATTAATGACGAGAGGATACATTTTTAGAGCAACTAGTATATGATCTAGTAGTCTAAGAATGTCAAGCATGGGGCACTTTGAATTTTGAAAAGGGGAAATTTGGAGAAATAACTCATGTTTAGACGTACTTAGTGAAATTTTAGGATTTTAAATTGAAGATTCTCCTAAACAAAGTTGCATTTGATGATTTAAAAGATTATATGGATAGATTAATATTGGATAAATTTGTATGGTATGACTCGAACGATCTAGTTATCAGGAGATTGGTTTTTTGTAACAATGAGATTATAAGAAATCATTGAAGAAATCAAACAAGTGAAACTGGATTGAGCAATAAGGAGCAATTAAGGATGCTTGCATTAGAACTATCCTATGGGAAGAATTGAAGGTGATATTAGGTCTTATTTCTCATCTACTAGTAGATCTAAAAATAAAAAGACTTGTGGTATAAACTTAGTATAGTAGAAGGATGGATCGTATAACCTTATTGATGAGTAAATAAGGTTAGTGACCTTGAGAGTACAACAAAAACTATATAAAGGTTAGCCATGAGGAATCTCTGAAGTTTTACCCCCTCTCAATCATTGAAAGGATTAGATAAGTAAAATGTAATGGTTTGGAGTAAGGACTAACATTTGGAGTATCAAGTAACTTGATGACTAAAAGAAATAAATATCTACTTATTTTTCTTAGGAGGTATCTTGCATCACCAATAAGAATTAGTAGAACAATAGTAAGTGCTTGACAAAACCCATCAAGTTTGAGAAGTTAGGAAACCTTTTCTTGATAAGCTATATAGCCTAATGCATATGTTTAAGGTGATTAGAATTGAAGTTAAGAAAAGGATACTACTGAATGAGACACTCAAGGAAAAGGTGGGCTAAGAATTTACCTTTTACTTGCAATATAGACATTATGAATTAAGATAAAGTTTTGGGATTAGTTTACGGAGATATTGATTAGGACCTTCAAATCTCTTAAAAAATGAGAAACTAGTTGTATTATATATATGTTTAGGCTATGATCTCACGAAACGTTTCTATCAAGGTTATAGACAATCAAGTGTGACCCAAAAAATATAGCAAAGTACAAAATCTCTTGAGGTTCTTCTAATTGGTATCAATGGTGTATTTAGGTCTCTTCCAAATTAATAGTACATTAGTGAACTCAACTAAGAAAAAGCTCGGTATGTATATGCCTATAAAGGGAACTTATTATACAAGAATGACCTCTCATGCTTTTGGGAAACTTAAGTCAAAGGATAAACTATTGTCTTTATGTTCAGGATTATTGAAATGGTGATTGCTTAAATGAAATAGAGATACCATTTCAGAGTTGAAAAAGAGAAATTCTTGTTGATTGTGTATGCACTGGTAAATATGCTTTGGGTCAGCCTAAGATTGACAAACACTTTAGGTTTGAAATGAAACTAATATATTTAGTGGCTAGCAAAATAAATAAAAGATAAGTATAAATATCACAAGGATAATGGGAAACCATTGGTTGAGAATACTATTTAAACATCATAAATGAATTTGATCTCTCACATTTTTGACTAAATGTCTTAGACGGAACTTAAAGAGCAACAAATGGGTTGTTCGTGACTATATCTAGTATGTTTAGTTTTAGTGAACTGGTAGCTAACTATTTGTAAAGGTATGCCTTGTTATGAAGGCTAGCATGTTAAGTTTGAACTTGACTACTCCTTAATGTAAATATCATGTAAGTATGAACTTGTGGTGTTGCTAGTTGGTTAATGTTGTAATAGTTTCTATGATCTATTAAGTGATAATATGCATATTTAGCAAATGCAGATTTCGATAAAGAAATGGTTTTTCTTGGGCATGTCATATCCCACGACATGGTAGAAGTTGATTAATCTAAGATAAGGCGATAATCAACTAGAAAAGATTGGAAAACATGACCGAAGTTTGCAATATTTTGGGTCTTTTGGGTTATTAAAAAAGATTTTTGCAACATCTTTTAGCAGAGATGTTGGTTAAATGAACTCAAAAAGGTTAACCATTTGACTAGAATAAGGACCTAAATATGAGATAGTGTTGATGAATTAAAATGTTAGAAGGCTACAATTCTTCCATCACTTATCGCTCGAAAAGGCAAATGTAGTAGCCAATGCCTAGAGCCCAAGGGTTGGGATGGCTCACTTACTGGAAGCAGAAGTATCAGAAAACCTAAGAATAAGTGTTGTGTTGAAATCAATGTAGCGAATGAAATTATAGAGATAAGTGTAATTCGAATTATAGGGTGAAGACGACAAAACCCCATACCTATAAGATATGGATAATGTAACAAAAGGAAAGAGTTGGAAGTTCTAGAAAGTTTAAGTTTAATACTGGTGATCAAGGCATTCTTATGTTGCATAACAAAATATGAGCGCCCGGAGGAAATAGAAAAGTGATTGTTAGATGAGGCACAAAAGTTAGGATATACGATGCATTCCAGAGCCATAAAGATGTATTAGGACTTGAAGAAGCAATCCTAGTAGAATGTAATAAAGAGATAATGTAGATTGACTGACTGAATCACTTATTTCTATCAGTAAGAATAGTACTCAGATGAAAATCTAGGGAACAAATTTTTTAAGAGGGGGAGGTTTGTAGCACCCCTAAAATTTGATATTATTGTAAAATAAGGATTTAGAATTCAAGATATTGATTGGTCAGATTTATGGCTCAAAAAATAAATAAAAAGAATTTAATTGTACAAAAATGAAAAGTTTGGGGCCAAATTGTTGTTTGAGAAGACTTGATTGGACCATTTTTATAAATTTTGTGGGTTTGCATGAAATCATGAAATTGTACAAAAAGGTCTAAGTAGACACTATCTTAAATTGGGGCCAAAAAGAAAAGCTTTGAAATATTGGGGAACCTAACTGAAAATCTAACCTAAGTTTGGGGTAAATTTGTAATGTTGAAAAAATTGCATTTAAATATTTTGGTCTGCTCTTTCTTCTCCATTTTTCTCCTTTTTTCTCCCTCTGTGCACCAAGTTTTCCTCTCACTTTAGCAAGCGACTCCAACCACTAAAACATTTTATACCATTTTCTTCCTGTCTTCAAGTAGAACACAAAGATACCATTTTCTTTCGAAACTCACCAATGTATCAGCCAAAAATTGAGCTCGAAGTCTTGGCCATGGTAGTTATGATGGGTTTCTCCATTCCGACGACTGACACTTAGGTCTGAGTATTGGGTTTTGTTGCACTCAACTTAAGGATCACGTCGTTGTCTTCAATTTTGGGAATGGGCTACCGTGGATTGCAGTGGTGTCCTCGGTTCGTAGTTTAGAAGTTCCAGCTAAGAAATATTAGGTAATGATCATGTTTGGGCTTTAGGATTTTGTATCATTAAAATTCGTATGAATTTTGTATTTTGGAAGAAACGTTAAAAAATGTGCACTAAGTGATGGTCTTTATACACATGCATGGACCTTGTTTGAATTAGTGGACTTGGATCTATATTTTTGACATATGTTAAATTTGGGATTTATTGAGATTATTTAAGAAAATCGTTGTTTTGGAGATTTAAAACCTAAGTGGCAGCGATTGAGATTAATTATGAAGATTAAGCCATTATTGTGGAAGAAATAATTTTTGAATCTATATCTAGCGATGAGAATATAACCATGCATGGATGTTATACGAATTCATGGAATTAAATTTGTATCGATATATGTTAACTTTGGGATAATTGAGTTAAATAAGTGAGAAACCCTAATTTTACTAATTTGAGACTTAAGTAACAATAATTAGGTTAATTAAGATAATGGGACTATTATTATTGAATTGATGTATTAAGACAAGATTAATTATGTAATTAAGGACCTAATGTTATTTCATTCTTAAGACTGGTGTGATTAGCACAATTATGTAATGTTTATGCTAAATGAACCCTAAACCTATCGTATTAGCCGAGCAAATATTGATTTTAAATTGCTAATGGTGCAATTATAAAGAATTACTAAAGTTGAAGAGGGTTTTTGATTGTGAACCTATTCTTTTCGATTAATCAACACGGAATTGGGACCCATAAACTAGTAGACTGTTGATTGTGGTAACATTTTTAAAGGCTACACAGATGGGGGTCTACTAATTGGTACTTATTTTGTATAAGTTTACTCCATATTTGTTGTACCCTATGAGGGTTTGCCACTCTGGCACTCTCTCGTACCTATCTATTTTTTGTGATAAACCCATGTGAGGGTTTCCGTTTCTGTATCATGCTTGTTGACATCCATATATTGCTTGATATCTCAATTGTTATTTATTACTTGATGTATACACCCTTGTCAGGGCAATTACTTGCTTCTATTATGGTATCCGGGACTCTTATTATATTATTCATTTTCTATCTCTGGTACCCCACAGGCTTGTTGGCTTACCCCGCATTACTTGTTAGCTTCTTATAAAAGTGTTGATTGTTCAAAAAATCTTGTCGATCTAGTGTTCCATTGTATTTTTCCTTATTAACTCATTCTGTAACCCTAAAATGGACTCGCCGACTAGTATATTAAATGTTCTAGATTGTATTTTGTTATATTTAGGATTGCTATTTTAAAGGTTAAATTCTTTTCTATTGGTGTTATATATTTTCAACCCATGGGACGCCATGGGCAATTTTCAAGCCATGGAAGGTTTCCACCCGAATGTATGCCATGGGGGTTTGGGCTTGGGGCTAGGTCCGGGTCACAAACCGATGGAGACATCTCTTTTGGTTAGTACCCACCTACAATCCTAACTTATAGGTAGCTAGAGGTAGCAAATTGTGAGTAATGGGATCCGACCATGCCATATAACAAGGTGTTACACGCTAAGCTGTGCGCTCGAGCAACTGAAGCAATAAGGAAATTCTATTTATATTGTACCGACACCCAATACTAGAAATTATAATTTGATATGGGAATAATCAAGTTGGAATGACCAATAGCCTTTTAAGTTCGATATCATATATGTCATGTACTTTATTGATCATGTTAAAAATTCTTGCTTGTTATCGAATTTTGTTCATAATTGAAAAGTCAGGCTTATTACTAAATCTGTTTATTGATTGTTGTATCTCAATAGCTTTTCTTTGAATCCTATCATTTTTTTCTCCCTCACTAAGTCCTTAGAACTTACCCTCTTGTACTATTTTGATTTTTTTAGACAAGATTAGATGATGAATCTTAGATCTCTGGCTTGGACATAAACATATTTTGTAATAGATCAGGTGTTTGAAGGTATATATGAAACCATTTGAATGTTAAGTTTGGATTCAGTGATGTTGTGATATGTTAGGATTGACAATGATAACCTAAATGAATGTATATGTTTTGTTGAGAGTTAAGGAATGAAACATAGGATGTGTTTAGTGTTTTGTTAATGTCTATTTAAGTTGAAGTTTGTTGCTATCTCTAATAAGTTTTGAAAAATTTTCTTATGGGCCCATTACTTGTTTATAGCTTAAAATAAAGATTGAATTGGTGGTACCTCAACTTAGGTGTTGTCCCAAGGGGGGGTGCTACAAATATCCTCTTTTTTCTTTTTCTTTTTGTTAAGAGAACATTACAAATGACAAAGAGTCTCTTAACAACAAGTTCATAGAATTCAATTATCAAATTAAGAAGATTAGCTTTACAACAAGTCAATATATTTTAGTTATCAAATTAAGAAAAATAGAAGGACAAACTCCACAATCAAAGGCACACATAAGGTGCACAAAGGAATCTATTCGAGTTTGAATACGAGACCTCCTACATAATACAAGAGACTTGATGCCACTAGGTTACAAGCCACTAAACCATTATTAACAGGGAAGAAGCAGGAAATACGCAGGAAAAACGCAAGGAATAAGCGGCAGAGTTCTTCTACAAATGGCTGAATACCTTGATGCAGAGAGTTGCAAAAATGGGAATGAATGGTTTTCCCCCTATTTATAAGCGAACGTGCGCAAAAATCCGTG
>JACGDI010003537.1:1321589-1344822 GCA_014898725.1 Jacaranda copaia | reverse complement strand
GGACTTCCGAACCATCAAGCTCTTTGCAGCATCAATACCCTATACCCAAACTTTGCGTATTAGTCTTCATTCAAATTTAACCTACTATCCTAAAATTATTTATACCAAAATTAAATGTATACTAATGATAAGGAAGACTTGTTGCCACTGGGTTACAAACTACTGGGCCATTATTTCAAACTAGACCTGTCAATAGATAGAATAATACCCTACTTAGCCCAAAGAATCATACACGGATCCAGAACCATAACAATACTTATTTAAAATTATGCAATTGGGTAGCATTTATACCCTAAAGTATTGATATACCCTATGCCCAAACTTTGCGCATTAGTCTTCATTCAAATTTAACCTATTAACCTAAAATTATTTATATCAAATTAAATGTATACTAATGATAAAATTGTTAATATATATAAAATTTTAAAATATTTATTATTTTTAATGTATATAAAATTAAAAATATATACTAATTTTTTATTATAATAAATATTTTGAACTATTTATATATATTTGTTTGAATATATTATATGAAAGAATAATATTATTTTTTTTTTACTTTTTATTACTATATACTATAAGTGGGGATGCACGTGGCAATGGTGCCATGGTGTGTGCCCCACTTTTTTCCTTCTTTCCTTGATTGATGTCAAAACGACTAAGGGTGTAAATGGATATTAAATAAATTGTATACACTATTTTTATATTCATATTCATTTAATTTTTTAAATATTTTGATACGAATATGGATAAGATAGATATTTAAAAATAATATCCAAATTTGTATCTATTAGATATTGGTCGGATTCGAATATACCTATATTCGATTATAATTATTCATATACATCCATATTTGATTAAAATTATTTATATTCAAATTATATTTTTAATTTCATGTTTGATGATAATTATTCAAACATCTATTTACGAAGGTCCCAATGCGTGAATCTATGAACCTATAATAAATATATATTTTTAATTAATAAAAAGAATTGTAAAATTTTATTAAAAAGAAAGCAATCAAATCAATAGCATACTTTCTAATTAATAATTAATTTTATAATTAATTACTAGTACTAATTAATATTAATAATGACATTTAACTATATTAATTATAAAATTGACTAACAAAAATTATGTTGATTAACTTATTCTTCAATTTTTTCTCTATATTATAATAAAATTTATTCTTTTTTTTTAATCTTTTAATTATAATTTATATGTGTACATATATGGATTATGAGATTTTTATTGAAAAATAGAAATAATATATTATTTAATAAATATATATTTGGAGTGGATATTAAATGGATCGAGTACACATTTACCATATCCATATTTATTTATAATTAGATACCTACTAATCGAATATGAATAATATTTACTTTAAATGGATGAGGATAAATTTTGTATAAATGAATACGAATATGAATAGTAAATGAATTTTTGAATATCCATTTATAGTCCCTAAAATGACGTCGTTTATGAATTGGTTTGCTATGTGGATATGTGCCTCCTACTTTATCATTTGTGTGATTGATTCTCTAAAATGTGGGTGCCACAAAATTTCAAAAGAAACGTTGTTTTGGTGGTATGGGTGAAAGAAACATGTTTTCTTTGGCAAAAGGGGGTATTGATCTTTTACTTTTTCCTGCCTTTCTTTATCATGTATTTTTGTCTCACATGGGAGCAAGAGGGATGCTTAAAATTAGGGTTTCATACAATAGATTTTAAAGGATTTTACAATTCGTACCATAGATTTTAGGGAATTTTTGTACCTTAGTTTGAAAGCTTCCTCATAATGTTTTGAAAAAGTGGGGTAAGTCTTTTTTCCTTTCTATTCTTTGTTGTATAGTGTTGTTTATTTTGGATATGAGAGATATAGAAGAAGAAGGAGACACTATAAATTAATGATTCGAGGAACAAAGTTTAAGGATTTTTTAGATTTATTTTAGGTTTATTTGGAAATAAAAGGAGAAAATGGGGAAAAAAGCTGGCGTGCTATTGATTTTTTTACTTTGCTCAAGTGTATGGGAGCAAAGGCTTGCAGTCGATCTAATGCAAAAGAGGAGTAGTTGCTCATGTTTCCTTTGATTTTTTTACTTCAAAGTATGAATAATATATGCATAATCTTTGTGTGTTTTCAACTCTGATTCAATTTTATGTTTGACTTATTGGGGATTAGTTTACTATAGTTTCTTGCCTCTAAATTAGGCTTATATTTCCTAATATTTCATTATATTTCATTCGCTTATGGTGTTATGAGCGTCTTTGTTTTAGTGAGAACAGTTTTGTTCTATTATAGTTGATGATTGAGGTTTCCATTCAATAAATTTACTTTTGTCTTATACACAGATCTTTCCTTCATTTTTGGGATATTTTTGGGGGCATTAGATAAAAACAATAAGAGTGATGTTTCACATAACCCTATTCATTATGCATGTGCTATCATAATTGTCAACCTCTACTTTTGTTTTTCTTTTTTTTCTTTTTTTATGTGGACAGGAGAAAGGTGTCTTTTGAGGTTAGATTGTGTAGAGTTAATTTAAATACTTTGGCTTCTTTTTTCTTTTGATTCCTTGATCTAAAGTTCTACAGGGTCTTTTTATCTTTTGATTCCTTCATTTCTTGGTCTCAAGTTTTAAGAATATACAAGTAAGCACTTACATGGAGAAAAATGTTATTGAAGTGTGAGATTATGGTTAAGTAATCTTAGATGTGGCCTTAGTTGCATCTAACTATCTAACAATGCAAGCAAAAAAATTCACATGGTATTTCAAAAGCTGATAATTGTGCAGAAGAAGCAAGTGGCAATGACCTTATATGGCCTAGCCTGATACATGCTACTTTGCTTTTTATTCAAAATTGACTCTAGATAAAGTTCTCCATAACCTTTGGCCCTTGCAAAATACCTAAAGGTATTAGATGCCATATGAAGCACTTGAAATGTTGTTGACTTTCCTTTTGTAACTTACTTGGTTAGAAATATGGTTTGTAGTTGTTTCAAAGCTACATTGGTCATTGAATTTTAATGAAAAATAATAAATTTTAGAATGTTCCTCTTTCAAGTGTTGATTGGTAATAATATGATTAATAATGAACTTTCATTTGCTTATTTTATTTACCTAGATGAGCATCAAAGCGTCACATGTAATTTAGGATACAAGTGATGGAAATTTTTCTTCACTTCTATCTTATTTCCTTCTCTTTTTCTAACTAAAATTTGAAGTTAAAAATAGCACAAATTTGCAAAATCAATTAAACTTGTGTAGGTAAATATGAAAAATGAGCATTCAGTTTGAAGCATGATGATATCTATTATTTTTAGTTAGAACATATAAAAAATTAAAAAATCTCTAGATCCTAAATTAAGTGACCTACAACAATGATTTAATTTGGTCCACCATTGCTAAAAGCACACGTCACTATAGCACAGCGTGATGCGAAGTGCAACATGTTTCAGCATAGTGCTGAGCTGCTATAGTGTAATGGCGCTATGTTGAAGTCGTGCTTTATTTAAAAAAATATATACATAATAGAACATGATTTAAGAAAACGGGTAAAGAAAGAAAAGGAATAAAATGCAATTGCCCAAAGTCTCTAGATTCCATAAACATTCTGCCCTCTCTCTTGCACAGCACACAAATATTCTGCCATCTCCTGTGAGCAACACTCTACCTTTCTCAATTCCCACCACCAGCAACAACACCGCGAGCTCTTCTCCAACAGCTTCTTCGGCATCCTCACCAGGTAATTTCTATTCTTTTCACACGTGTTTTTCATTTCCTTTCATTTTTCCTTCTGAATTTCTCCCAATTTATTTATTTTGTTTTTTTTTTCTTCTCATGTCCTTTTATTCTTTAATTTTGAAGTTAAAAATAGTCAAAAATGTAATCCTAGTTGTTGGGCATTCCTAGAAATGTAGTTAAGGCTTAGGCTAAAATGATTCTTTTCTTCTGTCATTTTATTTTACTATTATTTGTTAAAGTAGGGGTTATTGTTCTTTTCATTATTTAATTTTACTAATAAAAATGTGATTGTTAACTTGTGGGCAAAAATGTATTAGGGCTTCAAAATAAATTTTTTGATTTCCTAAATTTATTAAATTGTTCAATGCTAAGTGCTAACTATCTTTTTTTGTTTATTATTTTGTTCAAATGTTGAATTAAAATTATTTTGTTCAAATGTTGAATTTAGTTTATTTTTTATTTTTTATTAAGAAAAAATGGAGAATTCTGAAGCTTTGGATAAGAGTAGGAAGGATTTCGGGTGGAATCATGGCGTATTGGTGAATCTAAATAAAATCATTGATTGGATTAATTGCAATTAATACTCTAAAATCACCAAGGGAGGAATTTCTCGACTTAAAGAACATCTTATTGGTATTTGTAAACAAATTCTAGATTTGTGAAGATTGAATTGAGAGAGTTTATGGAAGCAAAGAATCAAGCAAAAGCAACCATGGATTCAATTCCTCAGTTCGATGAGATTGATGATGTAGAACGTGAAAAAGAGCATGAACAATTATGAGGGAAAAGACATATATCTACCTCAAACTCCTCAGTTCAATCAATAGCCTAACAACGCCAAAAAAAAAAAAAATCCAAACAAATGAGCCTAATCAATTGAAATTTCAAAAAGGATGCTAAAACAACAAAAATAAAGCATCAAGGTAAGGTAAAAGAATAGTATGTCAATACTTAAAAGAGATTGTGGGTTGATGCAGTACAAAAATTTTCCAAGTGGATGTATGATGCTAGGATACCATTCAATGCAGTTAAATACGATAGTTTTGGGCCTATGGTTGAAGCAATTGAGCAATATGGTATTGGCATGAAACGTCCAACATATGATAAGATAAGGGTGAAAAGTCTAAAGAAGGAGGTGGAGCATACTAAAATGCTTTTAAAAGGGCATAAGGAAGATAAGGAAAGATCTGGTTGTAGTCTCATGGCAGATGCGTGGAAAGACAAAAAAGAAAGACCTCTTATCAATTTTTTGGTAAATACTCATAGAGGAAATATGTTCTTAGAGTTGATTGATGCATCAAGCTACTCTCATGCAGCTAAAAAAAAGTTTGAGCTATTTGATAGACTTGTACAATGTGTTGGAGAGAAAAATATTGTGCAAGTTGTCACCGATAGTGCAAGTTCAAATGTTACTACCGAGAAGATGTTGATGGAGAAATATTAACACTTGTATTGGTCCCCATGTGTAGCATATTATTTGGATTTAATGTTTGAAGATATTTTGAAAATTCCAAAATTGAAGAGGACACTTAAACAGGCAATAAGTGTCAGTTGCTATATCTATAATAGAACTCAAGTCTTGAACATAATGAGAGAGTTCATTGGTCAAAAAGACATGATTTGGCTAGCCAAAATTTACTTTGCTACCATTTTTTTAACATTGAGAAGCTTCCATAAGCACAAGTTGGTTTGAAAAAGATGTTCACTTCTAAGGAGTGGAACAAAAGCAAGTTTGCAAATGAGTAGGGAGGTAAATAAGTGCAAAGAATTATATTAATGCCTTCTTTTTGAAACACCATTGTTTATTGTATGAAGTTTGGTGGGCCTCTAATTGAGGTCCTTCGATTGGTGGATAGTGAGAAAAAGCCTCCCATGGGATATATTTACATTGTGATGGATAAATGTAAAGAGAAAATTGAAATTGTTTTTGAGAAAAATGAGACAAGATATAAAGACATTTTTGATATAATTGACAAAAGGTGGAATTGTCAGCTCCATCATAGTAAAATAAGAAATTGAAAGATTTTGTTGAAATTGTTCGTTTGGAAATTTCCCGAAAAGCTAATCATAGGTTCTTCTCTCCATCGGAACAATAGGGCCATTATGCTCATTACTAAACTTGTTGAAGAGATGAAATATAACCAAGGTATATCTTTTTGATCAGAGGTTGAATCGATCATCAGAAGAAGAATTAGGCCAAAAATTAAGATACATTCTGGGAAAATCAAACTTCCATCGAAGAGAAGCAAATGAAAGGCTTTCATAAAAATTCTTGTAGAATCGAGAATGAAGTTTTCATTCTGTACATACCAGATCATGAATTAGTAACTGCAACTAATTTCCAAAAAAAATCCCAATTGTGTCGAACTTTCCAATTTTGGAATGGAATAGGATCAAGATCAAACCTTATTCCATGGTATTTACATGAGGTTCCTCTTTAAGAAAGTCCCCGAGAGGGCTTAGTTGATGACTAACAGGGCGAACTACTAGTTTTCGGATACGAGATATCCATCCTAGTCACTATGGTCGTATTTGCCCAATTGACACATCTGAGGGAATCAATGTGGGACTTATTGGATCCTTAGCAATTCATGCGAGGATAGGTCATTGGGGATCTCTAGAAAGCCCATTTTATGAAATTGCGGAGAGATCAAGAGGATTACGACTACTTTATTTATCACCAGGTAGAGAGCCTTTGCATGCAACTAGCCATTATTTGAACCCCCAATTTTTCTATAACAATCCAAACATAGAACAAAATACAGAAGTTATGTCTCATTTATATGATTGCATAGAACGGTTGGTGCAAAATATTTCAATGCAAGATAAAATTAACAAGGATCTAGCAATATATAGGAGAGCTGAAGGTAATGTTTGATCAACTACAACAAAAAGGCAAAGAGCACTACTAGCACTAGGTAAACAGTTATTTTATGTAATTATATTATTATGTTAATGACTTAAACTTTATACTATCACTTATTATTCCCTAAAAAAATCAACTTTCTTATAATTTCTTGTTTATTGTTAATTGATAGTTGAATGGTGGTCTTCCTTTGGAGCTTCAATGCCAAATTTGCAGAAGTTGGCCATAAAAATTATGAGCTTGTGAAAGAAATTGGAGCGTTTTTGAGCATGTAAGTAATTTTTGACTAACTTAGGCATTTATAAGTTATTTATGTTATGTTACTAATTATTAATTATATTAACTTATTATTCTATAGCTTCATTCAAAAAAAAGAAATTAGTTAGAGCAACAACGCTTATTTGACTTGGTGTTTATCAAGTATAATAGAGCTTTGTTGCAGAGATTTGACAATTGTGATCGCATTGTTCCCATTATTTTGGAGAGTCATAAGTTAAATGAAAGCAAAGAATGGTCGGTGGAGAGAATGCAAGAAGAAGATGAGGATGAACTTGTGTTTGATGATGAAAATTTGACTTGGTGTGATGTTACTGATATTATGGGAGTTGATGAAGATGCATACGGTTTTATATCTTTCTCTATAGTTACATGTTCATAAAGAGAAGATAGAGACGGGTCATCAACTTCCAAAGTAGTACCACAAAAGAAAACATCAAGTTCATTTACGTCCAATGTGCCACAAAATGAAGAGGGGGAATTTGATATCAATTTAAGTGATATGTAGGAGGAAGAAGAGAGAGATCATGAATGCTATAGATCTCCCATTGGTGATGAGGATGATGATATTGATCTTGATGATGATGATTTGAATGATGATGAATAGAGTAGGGAAAATTTGGAGCTTAGAATTGGAAGAATTAGATACTTTGGATGCTTATTTTTGAATTTGTTTGTTCATTGTGCATTTGTACTTGATTTTGAATGATATTTTAGTATGAACTTGTTTGATATATATTTACTTATTGCACAAATTTAGGAATTATCATTATTCTTGTGATAATTTGGTTGTTTATTCTTTATAATATGTGAAATATGTGAAATATATTGGCATTTTTGGTGCATAGTAGAAATATATACATATATATGTTGTGTGCTTTACTTCAATAAAGCACGCTATGCAATGTTCTATAGCTCCAAGGTGCTTTGCGCATTGCTGCGCTTTGCACTCCTAACCACTATGATTTGGTCCAAGACTTCTCTAAAATTATGTCTAGATTTTAAACTTTAGTGATCTCTATATCACTAAGGATTATGTTGTTGATATTTTTCTTGATCAAAATTTATATTACAATTATATGATAAGAAAATCATAAAAATTTATATTTATAGGTAAGGAAACATAGAGGATGGCGGATATATAGAGCGCACAAAAAAGATGAGGAGTGGGTGAAATACTAAAATGATTCCTATGAATTGAATAGCCAATCAATCTAATAGTATTATTCTTACATTTATTTGCATGAGGTTTAGAATTTGAATTCTTACTGGCCTTTAGTGTGCATATATATCCAAATAAAAAAAGCTTTTTGTACAAAACAAAATTTCAAACGAGTAAGCAGTCCAACTTATCTAAATATAATGATGAAGATGTACAGGAATGCTAATTTTAGCCTTATCTACAATTTGAGTCATTTCTAAATAAAGACAAACTTGTTTCGTGACCCGACTCGACATATCTCTCCAAGTTGAACATTATAGATGAGGATTAATCCAATTGTGCTGCATTACCACTATATAGTTACCTAATAACACTGCATTACAAATATTTAATGCCAACTACATTTTTAAGTATGCAATTCTAGGTGATTTTCTCCTTTACTCTTTACTCCTATCTTCTCCAAGTTGACCATTAGTTTGAGTATTGGGAAATTTGGTTGAGAAGTCCCCTAATAAATCAACACTTTACTATGACTTTAGGTTTCGGAGATCTTGATCTTTTAGACTCATCAATATTTTTTCGAACCAAATTAATTATCAACCCGGTGTCTAATGGATTCGAAATATCAATCTTGTGCTTGTGTTATATACAGATAGATTTCATTTAAATATTAATACTCGTTATAACTGGATTCAATATGTGGAGGCTACAAAATTTTGATAATGAAATTGTTCCTTTGGTCTGCGTCTGGTATAAATTGATCAAGTGTTTATAAATTTCAGGATGGCTATATTTATGAAACAATGATAAAAAAGGTTCTCAGTTCATTTTTTCAAATACAACTCATGGGAATGCTCATTGAAAAGAGAAAATGTCATTTTATAAATACTTAATCTATTCTCGCCTCAATGTATATATATGATTATATATGTATATTTTCCAAATGAAATTTCTTAATTATTAGTATCTGTGGAAGTTTCTTAATTATTATTAGATTTCATATATTTTGCCTTACATGTGTATTTTCCCTCATCCCTCTGAATGCATGACAATGATCTTGTTGAGGCTCAAACATATATGGAGATTTTCCCTCATTTGGTTTTAGAAGATTGTTCCCTCAATTAATTCATGTTTTTGGCCCAACCGAAAGATTTTTGTAGCTATATTTATTTGCGCAGCGAATACGGGGTACTGTTTTGGTCACCTGTAATTAAGTTTTTTGCACTTGGTGGTCCCAAAAGAATTTCTTTGTTAAATTAGTTCAACTTCCAACAAAGAGATGAGGATTGCAGACGAACTGTTTCGAAAATTAGTGGATTCATTCTAAGCCATTGACTCTTATAGAATGAACCGGTATTGGCAAACTTGCGTTTTTAATATGTTGGTTTGAGACATGTTCTTGCAAGCATTCAATACAGCATCAATATACAATAACAAGTACACAAATGTCACATCACTGCATTTCTTATGACGCACTCAACCAGTTAACCATCACATATGCTTGTGGTGTATACGTCCCTAGTGATAAATCCTTCGGACTTCTAATATAACTTCCTAAAAGACTATATAAGTCAAACATAAATCTCTTTAAAAGGTAAACATTGTTTTCCTCATTTGGAATAGTAAATTTCTCTTGCAAGCATATAAATTTGTCTCCAATTCACCATGCATAAATGCAGCCTTCAAATCCATGTATGGAGCCTCCATGACAAGCAACACAAAAGTAAAGGTGCTTTACACCGATGGATAAAACAATTCATGGAAGTCAATTGTCTTTGCGTAAAGCGTTTCGCTACCACTAAATATGCTATACATCGGGCATCCATAACTTGTGCGATTCCTTCCTTTTTTTTAAAGACCCATTCGCACCTACTTGTTTTCTAAACCTTAAGTGCCAAAAGCAGTTCCCAGTTCATTTCTGTGGAGAAACATAATCTCATCATTCGTCGTGACCAGTCACTTTTATGAGTTTAGACTAGTTATAGCCTCTAGATATGTCATTAGCTTATCTCCCACAATATCCTCAGCTTCACTCAAAGTATATATTACAAATCTACAAAATGCTATCTAAACGAGCATTCGGATGTTTTGTTGGAGAACTTCCAAATTATACTAAATTCTATATCATCTGAACGATGGGGGGTATGATATCAAAATTATTCATCTAAATGGTTGGTTTGATGATTCCTGTGTAAAATCCCTTAACTTGCACAAATATCCATTTTCCTCTGTCATTTTTTTAGTAGCCTCTTTCACTCATTAAAGTACATACTCGCCTACATCTTCGAAAGGTTCTCTCCATCTCTAGATCAAATGATACTAATTGGAGTCCTGATTATCCTGTATAAAAAATAACAGCGATTCCTTAACTAAACTAACAATACAAAATAAATAAGCTAAACAAAGAAATTGAACTAAAACTTGATGTTTAAAATTATTTTTAGTAGAAGCAAAATAATTTTAGTCCCCTGCAATAGTGCAAAAAACTTATTTGTGTATAATGAATAGTATTAAGAATTACACAAATGCACGTGTTGCAACAAGTAATAAATTGGTTAGAAAAATATCGATCCAACAATGAACTAAATTATTCATTACCAAATTTATACTATTATATGTAGCTTAGTTTTGTCGATAATAATTGTGTAATTTTGACTAAATTCTGATTTTTTGAATTTTAAATTTTTAATTAAAGTAAAAAAAATTATTAGTTGTTTATTTATTTTTAATTTTATTTTAATACAACACTTATTTGTTATAACTAAAATATCATATTGTATTCATGCAAAATTTTAGCATTAATTTTTATCTCATGAGATAATTTTAAATATTCAAAGTGATATATTTTTATTTCATGTATAAAAGTTCAAAAAATTCATATCATAAATTTCATATTTAATCTCTACACATAAGTTGAAAATTCAAATGTACTTGGTTACTGAATTTGTATTTTGCTATTTTCTTTAATGCAATTTCTTAGATTCTCTAGATAAGAAAAAAATTATTTACGTACACTTTGTATTGAATAATGTACTAGAATAGTGCTGCTTGTTGAAGTATATCATTTTGCCAAGTATTTGAAATTAATCCAATTTCCCATGAAATGAGAGATGAAAAAATTGTGCATTTTTATACAGAATCTACTAAATTGTATCTAATCTAAAATATAATATTTTAGTTGCTCATTCATACATTTTTATTTTGAATTTATTTAATTATATTAGGTATATAATATTTTACTTATTTTTATAAAAATATTTTATTTTTCTACCAATATATAATGAAGGATATGTACATTATTTGTAAAAATTTGTGTTCATGTAACTAAAAATTTAAATTCATTATTGAATAAAATAATCTTTTATGACATGTGTTTCATATTTTAATAACTCATATTTTGACACATTTAACAATTAAAAATAATTTTTCATTTATTTGCATGATAGAAAATGATACACAAAGTAGGCGCCACTGAGAATATCTATAATGGTATGTTTAAAGTTGAATAATTTAGTTAAATAAAAAATATTAAGGTTAAATTTTCACCAAAAAAGATTAGATATTTTTGTTTTTTAATTTGTCTGTACATCTTTATTCCAAGAATAATTAAAAATATTATTTAAACATAATAGTTGATAATTTAAATTACATTGAAATACTTAAATAAATTATTTTTTCTTATCTAATAGTCTTTTTTAGAGATATAATCACTTATTTTCAGTTGAAGTAATCTTTTTTACTATAATGTTTAAATGTATTTATATATAGATTAAATTATGGTCTCCTTAACAGCTTAGACTTTTAAATATATATAATTTCTTTAATAAATTATATTCAATATATTTCACAGATAAGAAAAAGACTTAGCAATCATGATTATCTTTTGAAATTATGATTTGCTTAAAACCTTTCTTGCCTGTTATTTATAAGAAGGATAATAAATCTATTTTGTGGAATACCAAATCATTATTTTCTTCACGAAAAAAGTTTAAAATTTGATAAATGAATGATTTTGCATTGATTGGCATGTGAGTCTTGAACTTATAAATTTTTTATCAAATATAATTAATTTTGACATAATCTATTTTAAGTATCCAAAATATTTTTAGATAAATTCATATATTGAGAATATAATTAATATTTTAGTTTGAATTTAAAGTATATTATAACTATGAGACATTATTTCCCATAACTTTTATCATCTCTCAAATTTATTTTTATATCACAAAAATATTTAACTAAAAAGGTTTAGCTTTTCAATAGTAACCACAACAATATAAAGCCCATTATCAAATATTTGAAGAAAATTAATTTCTTCTAAGATACATGCATAAATATATTGCTGGTGTGGTTAAAATCTTCAAAAATATGATAAAAGAATACTTGAATAGCATCAATCTTGACATTTTTGAGTCATATATATATATATATATATATATTTATATTTTGCACACTTTTTAATATTTATGTCATATATGTAACACAGTTTTATTTAATATGTGAAAGAATATTTTATATACATAATATTTGGTAGGAGTCTTATTTATGTATTAGATCAATAATGTTTTATTAAAACTAAGAATAATTTTAATTATTTGTATATTGTGTTTAGTGAAGTGCTAATATGTGTTATATATTAAATTAAATAATAAAAACTAATTATTATTTTATAATAATTTACATAATATGTTATTTAAAACTTGAAAATGATAAAAAGAAAAGTACATGCGCAAAATTAAATAATTATTATCTCATTGATAATTAACTAATATTTTTAATCCTCAAGTGCTATGAAAATTATTAACATGGTCTCATTAGTAATGAGATTATACTAAAAATTTCTAATATTCAAAATGAAAATTATCTTCTTATATATCATATAAAATATATATCTTTTATATATAACTTAGAAGTATATTAAACAAAATTATTTTGCCCCATCATTCATTACCTTTTCTTATTAATTTTTTTTAAATTTAAAAAATTTAATAAGATATGGATAATCTATAAATTTGAAAATTAGCATCCTTGATACTTGATAATTTAGTTAGTTTATATAAATTATCTTCAGAATGTATCATTTTCAAATGAAATCTTCATTTTATGTTCTTAACTAATAACTTTTCCGTTTGAAAAATTAAAAAGATGTATTTTGTCATTTAATTACATGAATTAAAAATAAATATTATTAAAAAATAAAATATTTGAATAATTAAATTTATTTTCATGTAGTAGACACATATAGTGAGAGATTTTATTTGTATGAAGAGAAATCTCAATATTGAGATGAAAACCTAATTTATAAATTATTCAGAACACTATTGACAAACAAATATTTAGTGATTCATTTAAATTCCCTATTGTCTATTCAAGTCCTTTATTATTCATCCATCAAGATATTAAAATTTTTACTATTTCTTGGATAAGAACATGCACTTTTCAAGCCTCCAGGAGAAATAAGAAAGGAGTCAGTTGTGAAGGATAAGAGAAATATATTTGTAATTAAAAATTTACAAAAATTAGAGTTTTGCCTAACTAGGTTTAATAAAAATTTATTTGCATTTTTATATTTTAATTCAAATATTTACTTTATTTTCTGAAAACTTTCAGAAATACTTGTGGTTCAAACACAAATACACACACACACACACACACACACACACACACACACACACACACACATATATATATATAAGAAGCTTGAAACTTTCTTAAATAAGAAAATGCAATTAGTCATAAATATGAAGAAAAATGCCAAAAAAAAGAAAAAAGAAAAAAAAAAGTGGATAGGTAGAACTTGGACAAAGGCAATAATATATAGTTAACAAAGATAATACATTAGAAATAATCACATATGTTTATATCTTTGTATTCTATTTATAAGTGAAAATAATTTTTTTTTTTTTGTTTGTTTGTTTGTTTGTAGTTTTTATAAACAGCAAGTTAACAAATCATATCACAAGTCAAGGTTTCGACCTTGCTTACTTTTATTTTTATTCAAATTAGATAATAATTATTAATAAAAAAATATTGATATCTTATTAATTTAATTTTGTATAATGTTTACTTTGTGTAATTATTTGTATAATGTTTACTTTGTAATATAATTTAATTTAATTTTTACCTTTTGTTTGAGTTAATTTTTTATTGTGCAGTAGGTTTTTTATATTCTTTGTATTATTCATCATTACTTTATCTTTCTAAGTAATTTTTTCTTTTTTTCTTATTTGAGTTATTTTAAATTTACTGAGTTGTTTTGTTTTTGTAATATTACGCTTTTTTTTATAGATGTGATGATGTTGTGCCAAGCATGACTTTTTATTTTATTTTATTTTCATATATTAATGACATTATGGAAAGTTTTTCAATTTTGTACCATATATCTTATGAAAAATTATATCATGAACTAAATTCACTTATATATGAAATTAAAATAATATATATGTAGATATATATTATATTTTTAATTATAATTTATTTAATCTATCATAGCGTGCAATGCTCATGCTAGTAATGCATTGCACAGATGTTTTATTCAAACAGTGATTAATCTTTGAGTTAAAAATTAAACTAATAAAAATATGACATTATTGATTAAGTTTTTTTATCAGAGTGTGGAAGTCTAGAATTATGATTTCATTAATTGAATTAGTGGATTATAATATTCCTCCCCATAAAATTAATAGCAAGTTTTTAGTCTTGAGTTTTATGCAATTGTGGGATTCTTTCAAATTAATTACTATCAAATTCTTAATTTATTCTATTCACCATACTCTAGTGTGAATTAACTAAGTTATCATGGGGTTATATCACTATTAATTACCTAGGGCAAGCATATATATTTTTATCCTACTCACAAGTTAATTAATCCATTTATCTATTTGAATAATTAATTCTAGGCTCTTTTATTCTCAACCAATCTCTAAATTTTCGTCTCCAAGATTCCTCATCATGCCCCAAAATCAAACCACATAGTTTAGACTTGAGGCATGAGATTCATTCTCAAATAAAAGATATCACTTATATAAAATCATGATCTTAAATAACTAAAATCCAAACATCATAATAATCCAAATAAATCTTACAAAGAAAACCTCATTGTGCCCAATATTCTAACCTCAACTAAAAAATCCTGAAAGAGACTTGTAAACTAATACCATAACAAACGCTAAAACTATTGGAAAACATCCTAAAATAACTTTTTAGTTATGATTCTCATCGAAAGTAGGATCCACCTATTCACAAGGGTTAGGATCCAAGTCTGCAAGAAAGAAATTAAAGAAAATATAGATTGTGAGTAAAGAACTCAATGAATGCCAAGTGTGTGCAATATGAGTTTGCAAATTTAATATGATTATAATGATGTTCGGATAAGACATTTGAGAAGAATATAAGTTGAAAATAGTCAAGTGTCAAGCAGTAATAAAACAAGAATTCAATAAATAATTTTATTGGCTAACATTTAAATACGATGATCAAACAGTGTTTGCTATAACCAATCAACCTTACAAATCCCACCATAACAATCCCTTATTGCTTCAAGCAAAGCGCGACCTTACCAAAACAATGCCCTAGCCTAGGTCCTGAAGACATTCTATGACCTATCTCAACTACAAACAACTTTTATTGTGTGCTAGGGGGTTTAGGCCACGGGGGCTTGGTGTTCAACCGACAAGCCTGCTATTGCTCGATGAAGTTCCTCATACACTCAAACCAAGTTGGATCCAACATATAGAATTATAATAGTAAATTCAGTCATTAGTTAATCATCATATTTAACTGCTAGTCAAAAAATATTATAAACAAATAGAAAATAACATATTTTCTTCCATCTAGAAACAAAATAAGAGATTTTTTTTTTTTTTTGTGTACAGTGGAATACCCATATAGTGCAGTGTAAATTGAAGAGAAGTTTCATAGAATGCATTACTATATATAATCTTTTGGGTTTTGAAAGGTAATATTATATATTATATAAGATTAGGCATTCACTGTAGCTGTCGGTCGAATCAAGAGTCACCTCTATTGTATCAAGTCTTCCTACACTTATTGAACCACTTGTAGCATTTAACTTAATTAATACCTAATCTATGAAACCTTAATTGCACTTTAACTTACATTGTCCCCAACATCATGCCTTTAGGATAACTACGAAAATTAAATTCTTCACCCCATTTTCTATACCAATAAATATCGATTTCAAAATAATTATAACTAAAGTCCAATACACACTCAAACCCAATCCTAAATATACTCGAACAAACTCGATCAATCAAGTTTGTTCTATATTATGTATATATATGTTCGAATCCAAGTTGTATTCGTGTGTGTGCGTGTGTGCATGAATATATGTTGTTAATAATAATACAATTATTGGTGGCACGCTAGATTCCAACTATTCCCACTATTATAAAGACATCCCAAGCAACATGGATTAAAGCACAACCAAATTTGCGCATCTATTCTCAAGCAATTGCATATATCATCTCATATACGGGGCATCAGGTGGCATATTGAAGAATTTCCTATACATGAAATTTTTGTTTCTAAGTGGCAGGTTTCCATGATTCAACATCAAATTTACTTCTACACAAAATCTAAGAAATTCCATAATTTGACAATATAGGTTGTTTAAGGGCCATAAATAGAGAGTGTTCTCCCACTCTCCGGCTGCTCCCCCTCCCCCTCCCCCCCCTCCAGAAATTTAAGAAAACCAAATAGGCATGATGTATAACCAAGGGGTGGGGACATTATCAAATCACTTATGATCAATTTTTTTACTTCCCTCTTGTAAAGTAGTAAACATATGGAGCAAGGCATAACAAGAAACCTTGGAATTCTAATTAATTAAAGCTCATCACAATACACTTTAATTAACACCTTCCGTCTAATTAGGCATCAAGGTAATAACACACTCAATTCAAGCAATATATTAATTAAACTCTAATGTTTTACTTTGGGAAGGTTGCAGCCAGCAATTTTTTTTCCCTTTCTTCTTCTTCTTCCATTCTTCTTGCTCTCTTTTTCTTTTTTTCTTTTTTCTTTTTTCTTAATATAATTTGATTGTGTGGCTAGAGTTTTAAATTGCAAGGACCATATATATGGGAAAAGTGGTTTACTTTAATTAGAACTCTAGTTATTTTCCTTCTAAGACTAGGATAATCCTACTATAAATCTAGCATCTTTATTATTGATTCCTAAAGTCTCAATTATTCAATTCCTAGTAGCAATATTAATTCCAATAAATTTATAATTTATTCTTCCAAAATTTGAAAAATCTAATATATATATATATATGAACCTAAATAATAGTTATCACTATTTGATGAAGAGATAATTTGCTGCTACATATGTATATACATTACATTTTTTTTATTTAAGTAATACATAAAGTAAAAATAAAATAAAATAAAATAATTAATTAAATATGAAAAGAAATTCTAAGGCATTATGTCCCAGCCCCCTTAAAGGAATTTGGTCCCCAAATTCTAACCTGAATTAACAAAGTGTTCTGGATGATATTTTCGCATTTCCTCATCACTTTCCCACATTGCCTCCCCTATTTTATGGTTCCTCCAAAGAATCTATACTAGTGGGATTTCTCTAGTGCACAACTTTAGAATTTTTGATCTAAAACTTAGATTGGTCTCTCGTCATATGTCAAACACTTTTGAAGCAAGAAATCCTCGTACTTAATGATGTGCGAGGGGTCTAGCTGATACTTCTTTAGTTGTGATTCATGGAAGAAATTATGTATCCTTGTAAAATTTGGTAGTAGAAGAATTCGATAGGTTACCGCTCCAATCCTCTCTACTATCTCAAAAGGGCCAACATACTGAGGGCTCAACTTTTCTCTTTGCCAATCCTTGCAAACCCTTTTCTATGTGACACTTTTAAAAAGACCATATCTAAGACACTAAATTCCAAATCTCTTCTCCTATTATATGTATAGCTCTTCTATTGACTTTGTGCATTCTTCAGCCTCTATTTGGTTAAGTGAACCTCACAAATAGCTTCTTGTATTATTTCCCAACTAATTGATCTCTTATGCCCAAGTACAGTTGGCACACAATACTCATCTATGTCCCAATGTAATGCTGATTGGCATTTTCTTCCATATAATGCCTTATAGGGTTCCATCTGGATACCCGATTGGTAGCTATTATTATAGGCAAGCTCAATCAGTAGAGAATGTTTAATCTAACCTTCCCCAAGATCTAATATGCTAGCTTGGAGCATATCTTCTAAACGTTGAATGGTTCTCTCCAACTAACAATCTGTTTGTGGATATACTACCGTGCCAATTTGTAGTTTCATTCCTAAACACTCCTAAACTTGCTTCTAATGTCTAGAGACAAACTTAGGATCAATCGAATACTATACTGATGGATACCCAATGTAGTCGAGCAATTTGATCAGTATAAATTCACGCTAATGTCTCTACTATGTATGTTAACCTTGAGATGTAGGAAATTAGCTCATTTCATTAGTTTGTCAATTGTTACTCACATACTATTGTAACCTCTCCTTACTGCAGGTAAGCTTATGATGAAGTCCATAGTGATCATCTCCCATTTCTATATGGGCACTTCTAAAGGCTGTAGTAACCTAGTTGGTCTCTGGTGTTCTATTTTAACTTGCTAGCACATTAGACACTTACAAACATAGTCAGTGATCTCCCTTTTCATGTTGATCCACCAATAGTATTTCTTTAGATCTTGATACATTTAGTTACCACCAGGATGAATCATATACTTTGACTTGTAAGCTTATCTAAAATTTCCCATTTTAATTCCTCGACTACAAGTACACAAGTTTCTTTCCCAAATAATAAAGTCCTACTTCGATCCACTTCAAACTTTGGTGTTAGATGGGTGTACACAATTTTTTTCCCATATAATAAAGTTCTATCTCGATCCACTTCAAACTTTGGTGTTAGATGGGTGTCCATTGCTTTCATCTTAAATCTTTATAGATTTTTATCTCTTTTTTGTGCCTCCCTAATCCTTTGATAAATGTTCAATTTTAGGGTAACATTAGCATACTATACCATCAGCTTTAGTCCTTGTTTTAAAGCAGCAAGATTAGCTATTTGTGCCTTATGTCTAAGTGTATCAGCCACTACATTTGCCTTCCCTAATTGATACTAAATTGAACAGTCATAATCCTCTAAAAATGCTATCCAGTAACATAGCCTCATGTTTAAGTCTTTTTTTGTTAAAAGATACTTCAGGCTTTTATGGTTGGTGTACACTATAAAGTTTGCCCATACAGAGAATGTCTCTACTTTCCTAAAGAAAATACAATGGCCGCTCACTCTAAGTCTTGAGTAGGGTAGTTTTGCCCATATGGTTTCAACTTTCTTGAGGCATAGGCTATTATCATCCCATTTTGCATCAGAACACATCCCAAGCTTTTTTTAGAAGTATTAGTAAACACCACAAAGTTCTAAATACTGTCAAATATGGCTAATAATGGTTCTGAGGTTAACCTTTTCTTAAGCTCTTGAAAACTAAGCTCACACTTATTAGTCCACTTAAATGGAGTCTTTTTTCTGAGTTAGTCCAGATAATGAGGCTGTTATTTGTGAAAAATCCTACACAAACTCCTATAATAGCCTACCAAACCCAAAATATTTCTCACCTCATCACTATCTTTGGTCTTTTCCATTCTAGAGCTACTTTAATCTTAGATGGATCAACAATAATTATATCTCCAAAAAATGACATGTCCCAAAACGGTTACTCTATTAAGCTAAAACTCACACTCATTGAACTTCACATAAAGTTTATGCTCTTGGAGTGTCTACAATATCATCCTCAAGTGTATGTTCTTTCTCACCCTGTGAATAGACCAAAATATCATCAATAAAAACAACCAAAATTTGGTATAAATATGGTCTAAACACATGGTGCATTAAATCCATAAATGCTGCAAGCGCATTAGTCAACCCAAATGGCAACACCACAAACTCAAAATGACCATATTAAGTGTTTAGTGTTGTATTAGGTATATCCGCATCTCTAATCTTTCGTTGGCAGTATCCTTGTCTATGATCCATTTTAGAATAAACTCATGACCATCGTAATTGGTCAAAAAGTTCTTCAATTGTAGGCAAAGGATATTTATTCTTAATCATGACATTGTTCAAGCCTTAATAATCTATGCACATCCTCAAGGTTCCATCCTTTTCTTACAAAAAGCACTAGCACTCTACAAGGGCAAGAACTTGGCCGAATAAATCCTCACTAGGGCTAGGGTCTAGGTCTGCTACAAGAAAATTAAAGCAAATTTGAAATTTTGAAATAAAATTACAACTTATTCTTCCAAAATTACAACTAATTATAATAAAATTATAACTTATTTTTCCAAAATTTGAAATATCTAATATATATATATATGAACTTAAATAATAGTTATCACTATTTGATGAAGGGATAATTTAATGCTATATATGTATATACATTACATTTTTTTAAATTTAAGTTATACATAAAGTAAAAATAAAATAAAATAAAATAATTAATTAAATATGAAAAGAAATTCTAAGGCATTACACCTCTAGAATCTAAAAATACACTTGACTGTTGATCAAATAATCAAATTAAAACACACACACAATAGAAGTAGTTACTGTAGAGACTATTAATTTAAAGGTAGAAAATCATACAATCAATTCATTCAAAAGAACCCTTCATAACACTAAAGTATTGAATTAGTTCATAATTGAATAAATAATATATGAAGAAAATGAAATATCTTATAAAATCCAGAATTAAAAAACAAAAGAGAAAGAAAAATCAAATGGAGAAGAAGAAACTCTATTTCTAAACAATGTGATCTCCACCTTGTTCTCCCTTATACTCAAATTCTCGCTAACTTTTCGTCTCCATATCGAGAAAATCAAAATCAAGACTCCACCTAAGCATCTAAAAAACCTATTTTATACAAAGTAACAAAGTCTTTTGAAAAAATACGTAATTAAAAAACAATAACTCTATTGCCCGTCCTTAATTGAATTACAAGAAATCATGCAAGTATTCCCATTAACTTGTACCAAGTTGTCCCTTTTTGCATTTTCTTAGCTTACGTTCCTATGATCTCAAATTTTTATCAATTAACAAGAGAAAAATATTTTTTTATGCCAAAAATTATTTGTTCACTCCTCATTTGATAATAAAATTAATAGTAATAGAAACTTAACATTTTTCATTGTGACATTTTTGAAGTTCCATAGTAATATCTTATGAATTTTAGCATGTAATAATTTCCATAGTTCAATAAGTTTTAATTCCTTAAGCTTAGAAGCATTATGATGTTATATCCTAAATTGGAGGCGTGCATGAATGATGAAAGAATAAAAGTTTGACTCTACCCCTAACAACTTAAAATTCATGAATGAAGTTGCTAATGATATTTTCAACGACCAAGTCCATAGAACTCTTAGGAAAATTAAGGAATGGGATAGACTTAGGAAGATTAAGGAAATGACCCATCCCAACCTTGTGAAGTTCTTCTCTTTAAATATGGCTTTTTTCATTGATAAAGTAATAATGATGTCACCGTTAGGTCTTTGATGCTGCAAAATGCTGCGAGTATAGGAGAGTGAGGATTGGATGTTATTCTGGGCCTGAGATATGCAACTAAAACACACGTTAAACTAGTCGAGGTGCTCCCAGCTAAGACACTCCAACGCTCAAGTTAGATCTAGTCAAGAGAATATAGAGAATGTAAGGTGTACGATGTAAATGGCATTACCTTGAGCATGGTCGGGCCTGCTGTATTTATAGCTTTATGTGGGCGTGATTTTACCCAAGTATTCTTATCAGGTGTACTGGCTTTTTCCCATACCAAGGGGTTGAAAGTCATTTCATGTCCAGATTCTAGTATTGTGCCAGGTGACCAAATCTCCTATTCTTCTGAATAACCGTGCTAGCAGGGGCACGTGTCTACCAAAGTTGTTGGCAGGGTTGTCAGAGTTGTTGGCAGTAGTTGCATCGACTGCCACATGTCTTCGGAGTGGGCTCGACGCATCGGATCAACATGTCTGACGGGGATCTGAGTTAACGTCGGAGGTCGATTAGTATCGACTAGACCCAATGCTCGAATTAACAAAGTAGTCTTTAGGTTGATACCGGTCAACCGAATAGATTCCATCTTTGGGCCTTGTGGGCTATCTTATTTGATGTTGGGCTTGTTGGGCCTATTGGGCTATCTCATATCATGAGTCCCCCTAACTCTCAGTCCTGATCGAGTTTGTCGATGAGAAGGGGTAGGGAGTTTACATTAAAGCATAGTAGGTAATACATTCAACCAAAATTTTTAAGCTTTCAACCTGGGTTTTTCAAATCTCGACCCAGGTTTTTGAAATATCAACCAGGATTTTAAGCAGTTTCTTTGCATTTAATATAGCTATCAGTGTGCAGGATATGAAGCGTGCAGGATACAAAGCATCTAGGATACAAAGCATACGAGGCAGGCTGTCATGATGGCAGTTACACGGTTTCTCATGCACGATTGCCTATAAATAAGGGGATGAGTCCCTTCATTCACACTTTTGTGATTTAAATATCAAATAGTCTCCATTGTTGAAGATTTTCTTGCCCCGCACTTTTCGCTTAAGAAACTAACACTGTAAGTGTCCCTGCTATACCTGTATTTTTTTTGTCTTTACATTGTAGAAACATGTCTGCTAGTGCTGATTCTGGTAGCAACAGGTCTAAGAACATGGTTCGTAAGGGGAATAGTGAGAGTGAGAGCACTGCACAATCTGGTTCATCCTCGAGTGAAAGTAGTAGTTCCCATAGTAGTACTAGTTCCAGTAGTAATAGTAGTTCTAGAGAGGTTAGGGTAGTGTCGAAGGGAGAGGCTAGGCCCTCTGAGATGCCTATTAGTTGGGGTCAGTTGTTTACCCCGAATCATTATACAGAAATAGCGTCAAAGATAACCACTGTCGATATAGTAAGGATTATGGCAGTCTATCACATTTCTGACGAATTTGAGATGGTAGCACTGGGGCCCAGGGTCGAATGCATTGACCCCCCTGAGAGTTTATAATAGTATTTGAGGAGGGGTTAAAATACTGTTTGAGGTTCTTGCTCGCCGAGCCCATAGTCGACCTCCTTATAGGACTAGGTGTTTGTATTACCCAACTCCTCCCCAACTGCTTCGCCACCCTAT
>JACGDI010003537.1:1298227-1316289 GCA_014898725.1 Jacaranda copaia | reverse complement strand
GCAAAATGCTGCGAGTATAGGAGAGTAAGGGTTCGATATTGTTCTAGCCTTGAGATCTGCAACCAAAACACACGTTAAACTAGCCGAGGTGCCCCCGGCTAAAGCACTCCGATGCTCAAGTTAGATCTGGTTGAGAAAATATAGAGAATGTAAGGTGTATGATGTAAATGGCATTACCTTGAGCGTGGCTGGGCCTGCTGTATTTATAGCTTTATATGGACAAGATTTTACCCAAGTACCCTTATCAGGTGTATTAGCTTTTCCCATGCCAGGAGATTGAAAGTCATTTCGTGTCCAGATTCTAGTACTATGCCAGGTGGCCAAATCTCCTATTGTTTTGGATAATCGTGCCAGTAGGGGCACGTGTTTGCCAAAGTTGTTGGTAGGGTTGTCAGAGTTGTTGGCAACAGTTACACTGGCTGCCACGTGTCATTGGATGGGCTTGACACGTCAGATCAACATGTCCAGCGAGGATCCAAGTGAACGTTAGAGGTCGATCAATATCGACCAGACCATGCTCAAATTAACGAAGTAGTCTTCAGGTCGATACCGATCGACCAAACAGATTCCATCTTTGGGCCTTGTAGGCTATCTTGTTTGATTTTAGGCTTGTTGGGCCTATTAGGCTATTCCATATCAGTTTTATATATATTTTTTAATTATTTTATTTAGAGATATACACACATTTTTATAATTTATTAGGATTTAAGCTTTGAATCTTACTTGTATAAATGTGAGGATGATGTCATTTGATTAATAGATCAATGATACTAAATACTTGAAATTCATGTGCTTTACAAATTTATTTTTATGCAAGAATATGCTTTAAGTATATTTTGGTATGATAAATAACAAACATATAAGAATTGATATTCAGGCTAGCTTGATAAAAATCACTCAGAGACTCTGGCCAAAAAGCGTGTAACTTTTGTTTAATTAATTATAAGATTAATTATGTTGGAGCACTTTAATTTTTATTAAGTCAAGCACACATTGTCCGTTGACCCGTCGGCGTCTTTACGTGCATAAATCATAAAAGCAACTTGGTACCGAAAAAAATATAAATAAATAAATTATTAATTTCCTGCAAGCAACTGGACAGTAATCAACACTGATTATAAATTAAATGCTCTCAAGTTAAAGGTAGAACTTAAGTCACTTCATGTAATGATAAAAATCAAACAATCTAATTCTATCATGTAAATTTCAAGATTCCATGGTAGCTTATAATCCCTCCACAAAATATGATATTCCGAATATGCATCGTCAGCTTGTCATTCAAATAAAATGACAACAGGACTTCTGACAGAGTGTTTAGCCGAAGTCCATGTAAGAAATCCTTGCGCAGCTGTATTACTGCTTGCGTTGGCCAATCTACTAAACGTCACTTGGTATGTCAATTTCTGGTTGAGCGAGGAAAATTGGAGAGTAGTGGGCTCAACCCTCATGTCAGCACCGGGCAACCCCCCAATTCCAACTCTGTAAACTGAGTTGGCCTCACCAACATTGGTAACTGTCCTGTTGTATGTCTGAGAAGCATTTCCAAGAATAACAGAAAATGAAGGATAGTTCAACTCTGCTTCGGATATGCTAGAAATTTCTGAGCACCTGACAGGACGGCTCACGATTATCGCCACCTGTTTGTCTGTGTAATTCAATCCACAGAGATAAGGCAAGTAATCTTGTGGATGGATGTCGTAAACCAAGCCTGGGTCCCTGGCCCTTAATATGTTGACATGACCAGAACCCATGCCGAAAACATTAGCAGGTCTTAAGGTTTGATCTTCAATGGGATTTCCGCCGAGGTTTATTAGATCGGCGGTGGTCATGATGGCCGACTTAATCGCAGCCGGAGACCAATCAACGTGTGAATTTTTCAGCAACGCTGCGATACCACTGAGGTGAGGACAAGACATTGAGGTTCCGGATATGATGTTGAAATTGGATTTTGTGTTGGTGTTGTTTTCCACGGAGATATGCCACGCTGCCAGGATGTTATGTCCAGGGCCGATAATGTCCGGTTTCAGGATGCCGAGGCTGGCCAAGTTTGGTCCCCGGGCAGAAAAAGATGCGACCGTTGGAGCACGATCATCGCCAATAGTAGTTCCCTTGAATAAAATTGTGGCCATCGGGGATGATGTTGAGTTCATATAGGCTTTGATTCTTAATCCATCAACATAGCTGAGATGTGTTGCTGGAAGAACGTGGGAATCAGAATATGTGGTGTAGCCCTGAGGCTGCTGGTTGATGAGAATCATGGCGGCGCCACCAGCGTTTCTCACCGCTCGGCCTTTCCCGATTCTTCCTATCCCTCCACCCATCTCACACAACACGATTTTTCCCTGCACATCAGCGTTTCTCAGTGATGCAGCCGAGCAAAATTCAGCATTAGCATTGCTAGAATTCAATCCAGGATATACAAGAGGCGATAGAGTTGAGGGAAAATCGGCAGGTTGAAAGGTGGATTCACCGTCGAATTCTTCCTTGTTTCCAAGCACTGCGGTTGCATTGATTTTCCTGTCAACTGTGCTAGCCCCGACTGTGAGAATCCATGGAGCACCATTTTCAATAGTACCCAAAGATGGGCCATCATTTCCAGCTGAGGCGCTCACAAATATACCCCTTTCCACTGCGCTAAAAGCCCCGACAGCAATATTTTCGTCATAAAAATTTCTAGCGGGCCCGCCGAGGGACAGAGAAATTACATCTACACCATCGTCAATTGCAGCATCCATTGCTGCCAGGATATCACTCTCCGAGCAACTAGTAGCACACACCTTATACATGGCTATATGAGCGAGCGGTGCAATTCCTGCTGCAGTGCCATTAGCATTACCAAACACATTAGCACCACTCACAAAATTCCCAGCAGCAGTGCTTGCAGTGTGTGTGCCATGCCCGTTTTCATCTAATGGTGTGCCGTCGCCTATCGTGAAATATCTGGCCCCGATGAGCTTGTTGTTACACGCCGTGGAGTTGAATTCGCACCTCCCCTTCCACTTGGCAGGGGCTGGAGGCATCCCGTCATCGTTAAATGACGGGTGATCCGGGTTTATGCCACTGTCCAACACGCCGATGATCATACCTCTACCATAATTGGAATCCCTCCAAAATCCTGTGTTTTGGTTCAGCCCCAAGAAATTGGGAGAATGGGTCGTGTGGAGAGGCAGTGTTTTCTGCGGCCGGGCCGACACAAAACCGGGCTTCTTTTCCATTGCTTTAACTTGTTCCGGTGATAATTTGGCAGCGAAGCCTGGGAAAACGTTGTGATAGGCGTAAATGATGCGAGGCACTTTGCCGGTCGATGAGGTGGATAAAGATGACGGCAAAAATGTTTGGTACCAGCCTTGCAAATCGTCCGTAAGACTACTCAGAGTTGTGCTAGAAGGCAACTCAACATGGACAATGTATGTTTCTAAAGTGCTCTCTTCTGATCTTGCAATTGTATTAAAATTTAGTGCACATACTAATGCGAGAAAGAGCATGGAGTAACCCATGATTGAATCCATAGAAAAGCTCGCCAAGAATTGAAGATTGATGTTAAGAGCAAGTACTGGAAGAGTAGGATATATATAATTCTTGGGAACGATGTGGACGAATGAGTCAGCATATACAGCGTTACAGTCCCACGCGCTAGTCTACCAACTTGGGATCATGGTCTTTGTTGGAAAAATTAAGCTGGGTTTTTGTCAAGTTGACCTGACTATTCTGTCTAGCAATTTATAGTTTGATTGGGGCAATTAGAAAGTGGCAATCAAAATTTAATGAAAAGGTAATGCCATAAGAAAGTGGCTATGTGAATTTTCGAAGAAAGAAGGAAAAATCCGCTTTGGTGGTGTGAAACGGAATGCAAAAGAGAATGTATACTATTATAAAAAAGAAGCCTTTGTAGAAAGAAAGATTTTGTATTCAGAGGAAAGTAAATTTACAAAAGGGAAGGACAGGCTAATTCCCGGAAATGCCTTGTCCCTTGCGTGCGTTTCTCTCGTTGCAAGTTTTCCAGTCGTTGAAGCGATCTGGTTGGCTAAGGTACCTTGCGTTCCAATCGTACATAAGGGTGTAAGGCCCCTTGTTGCTTCTTTTACAAAGGGAAGTTGTTTCAAGATTTTTGTTATTTTTCAATTTTTACCCCCTAAAATACATTAATCAAATATTAAAAAAGAATTGGGTAAGGATAGAAATGACAACAACTTCACATTAGATAGTTTTCATACCAATTTTTGAATAATCCAAATTTACCGCCAAATTATAATATTAACATTAATAAAACTATGAGTGTAATTGTAATTGAACTGAAAAGTCACACAACCAGTGGCGGATTTACAGCTAAGCATGTGGGGTTAGTTGACCCCACTTGCTATTTTTTATATATATATATATATATTTATATTAAAATGATAGATATATAAATTTTTTAATCCCACTTATGAATAAAATGACCTCATCAAAGTTGGTTGTTGATTGGAGCTTAAAGCCAAGGGACGTGAGATGATTGGGGGTTTGAGTACCCATTGTTGCACTAGCCTTTTATTTTTCACAAGTTATAGAGTTAACTAAAAAAGGGGCCAAAATGACTTGAAACAAAAAAAATAAAATAAAATAAAAAAATAAAAATGGCCAAAAAACATCAAAACAAGCAATCCCCCTCACCAGACCCCACTTCTACTCTTTTCCTTCATTCTTCCTGTTCCTCTTAGACACAGAAAGCAGCAAACAAACAGAGACAAAAGATTCTTTTTTTTTTTTTTAATATTATCCACCACTTGGGATTTATAAAGAATATTAAAAACCAAAACAATGTAAGTTATTTGATTTTCTTTTGTTTATTTCTTGATTTTTGTATTAGAAAAATTAGGGTTTTTTCTTTCTTTCTTTTTTTTTAAAATTGTTAACTTGTTTAGCTTTTTGTATATGCATATTTTAATTGTTAACTTGTTATTAATCGTTATGTAATTGATGATTATTGCATTAGATGAAAAAGTTAAGATTTTTTTTTATGGGCAAAAAAAAGTTAGAGTTTAATCAATTAAAATTTAGGATAAATTGGAAATGCTAATTTATTAACTTTTTGCATATGCATATTTTAATTATTAACTTGTTATTAATTGTTATGTAATTGATGATTATTGCATTAGATGAAAAAGTTAGGATTTTGTTTTTTATGGGTAAAAAAAAGTTCGAGTTTAATCAATTAAAATTTAGGATAAATTGATAATGTTAATTCATTAACTTTTTGCATATGCATATTTTATTATTAACTTGTTATTAATTGTTATGTAATTGATGATTATTGCATTACATGAAAAAGTTAGGATTTTTTTTAATGGGTAAAAAAAAGTTCGAGTTTAATCAATTAAAATTTAGGATAAATTGATAATGTCAATTTATTAACTTTTTGTATATGCATATTTTAATTGTTAACTTGTTATTAATTGTTATGTAATTGATGATTGTTGCATTAGATGAAAAAGTTAGGATTTATGGTTAGAATTTAGAAATTGTGAATATCTATGAATTATGCATTATGAAAGAAACTAAATTAACTATATTTAAATTTATTTTATAGTGTTCATATGTTGATAGATAAGTTTTTCACCCGAATTTAGAAGTTTGGAGCTCTACTTTGTCTTCACATAATTTGCCTCTCTTTGAAGAAAGTGTCAATCAATCGGAAAATCTGCCTTGCAATGATAATTTGATATTACAATTGCTCGAAAAACAAAATCAAGGAGTTGATTTAGACTCTTTAAAGGCCGATCCCGCAAAATGATTACCAATTTTGAAATATTACCCAAATGATTGTGATACAGTAAGAAGATCATATATTAAAAAAGATCCTTGTCAACCATAAAATCACAATTTTCCACAAACTAAACTGTCTAGTGTAATGTGTCGATTTAATCGTAAGTGGTCTGATATTTATCCTAATTGGTTGGAATATAGTGTATCATCAGAAGCAGCCTTTTGCCTTTCTTGTTATATATTTAAAGATGAATATGTACATCAACATGGGGGAGATGCATTTTCAACTAAAGGATTTCAGGCTAAGAATAAAAAGGAAAGATTTGCTACTCATATTGGTGGGCCTAATAGTGTTCATCACAAATCAAAGAAAAAGTGTGAAGATTTGATGAAACAGAGTCAATCCATTCAAACAGCTTTGCATAAGCAATCAAGTCAAGCTATGTTGGAGTATTGGATATGTTTAATTGCATCAATTAAGGCTATGAGATTTCTTTTAGGTTAAGGAATGACATTTCAAGGTCATGATAAAAGTGCATCATCGTCAAATAAAGGTAACTTTCTTGAACTTTTGAGATATTACGCAGAAAATTGTGAAAAAGATGTTGCTGCAATATTGAGAAAAGTACCAAAAAATAATTAGCTCACTTGTCCAATAATACAAAAAGAAATTATACGTGCATGTGCTATGGAAACAGCTAAGGTTATCATAGAGGATTTAAATGGTGATTACTTTAGTATACTTGTTGATGAATCTCGTGATATATCATGTTAGGAGCAAATGGCTCTTGTTTTGTGATATGTTGATAGGAGTCGATTTTAAATGGAGCGATTTATTGGGATTCTTCATGTTTGTGATACTAGTGCTTTATCTCTAAAAGAAGGAGTTGCTTCGTTGCTTGCTCAACATTCATTAAGTATATCATATATATGTGGTCAATGCTATGACGGAGCAAGTAACATGCAAGGTGAATTTAATGGACTTAAATCTTTAATTCAAAAAGAAAATAGGTCGACTCATTCAGTTCATTGTTTTTCTCATCAACTTTAATTGACTCTTGTTGGGATTAGTAAGAAATGTGATGAAGTTGTTGGAGTTGTTAACTTCGTTTTAGCTATGATAAATGTGGTGGGAGTTTCTTTTAAATGTAGAAATGAGCTTCGAGATGCACAAATTCTCAAAATTCAAAAGATATTTGAAATGGGTGAGCTTCAAATTGGTAGGGGTCTACATCAAGAATTAGGTCTTGCAAGACCAAATGATACTCATTGGGGATCTCTCTTTAAGTATTTTGTTAACTTCATTCTATTGTTTGATTTAATAATTGATGTGGTTAACACTGTTAGTACGGATGCAGACTTAACAGATGAAAAATGGAAAGCACGTGGGCTTGTTGATGCTTGTCTAAAATTTGAATTTATTTTCATGTTGTTTAATTACTTATAAAGAAAGAGATATATTTACGAGCTTTTCAGATGATGATATTATGATGGCGTTTCAGAATATAAAAACTCGTCAAGGATAATTGAATTAATGTATTTAAATTTTATTTTTATTAAATACTAATTATTTTGAATTTGTTTTTTATTAATATTTTGACCCCACTTACTTAAATTCCTGGATACGCCCCTGCAGACAACTCACATTCCAATTCTCAATATTGAGTGGGTTCTTCAATTCTCTATACGAAGGACATTTCAAAACTGTGATTTTTAAACTATAAATATTCTATTATTTAAGTTTTGTTTCTTTTTCACCTAAAGGAGAAGAAAATGAAATTGAAAAGAAGGAAATGCAGCCATGACTAATTTCGGACGTGCAAGTTCTAAATAGAGATTGACACACAAGTTGAGGTGAACATTCTCCTTTTAATCATTGATTCAAGTTCTAAGTATATAAACAATTCTCATTTATTCAACATTGAAATTACGTTGTATTCTATATTGCTTTATTTGAAAATTTTTATTATGATAAGTTTTATTAAAATTGGTTGATTTGAAAATTAATGTTGCATATTATTCAGTGTGGCTATTGTTAAAGTTGTTTTGTTGTATATATATTTGTATTGTTTGTAACATTAATCTTTTTATGAATCATTGTCATAATTAATTTTAATGTTATATATAATTAGATAAATTTATTCACACATGTACAGCGTACCAAGACTGCCAGCAGAGAAAAAGAAATGTAGAAAATAATTTCACTTTCAAAACATACTAGAAACATCCACGTGGCCCTTAAATTCGGCCAGCCAAGCTTAACGTGAAGCTACTATCGCCTTGTTGGAAAATGGTTCAAATAAATATGTCGCCACCAAAGTCGGCCGAGTCACAGTCATATGGACATCTAAATTGACATTTGAGCTCAATCAACGCGATTAAATAAAATCATAAAAACCAAAGGTGAAAAGTCCTTATAAGAGGAGTCTTCTCATGCTGACCTACAGTCGATCGTATCCAATTATAAAAATTCATATCTAATTTCAATCGACTCTTTCCAGGAAACAGTACGAAGGACATGACAACCTAATACCATATGAAAGCGTCCTGCGGGAGACATGCCATTTTACATCGCAGGGAGGAGGTTTCAGATTTGACAATTCAAAAAATAGTCCATAAAATAAGAACATAAGAATTTAAAATTTATTATATATTTGTTATTGTAAATTTGAAATTCTTGACTTGAAGTAAATCATTCCAAACACAATTTAAGTGCTTTTTCCCCCCTTTCTTTTAGATTGAGGATTCATTTCTCACCTATTAATTAATTTTATAGTTTCCATTCCCCAATATTCTAAATGATATTGTACGAACAACTCCTTATTGACTTAAACTAAATTATTTAATCTTATTACTTTTAATATTCGTAGTGGGGTTATAAAATTTAAAGTGTGCATGTGTAGAATGCATAAAATAGCTTCTCCACAATGCTTACTATGACCATGTGGCTGTGCTCGGTCATCGTAGTTGGGTTAAATGGAAACATTTATATTTCAAGATCGTGTTGCACTTATATATTAACATAGATCAGCTCAAATCAAGTATCAATATAGATTATGTGTGCTATCGCCAGCAAATGTTTGAAAATGATTCTAATTGTTTGAAATTAAGTCAAGAGAAACTGCACTACTTCAGCCATCATTTTTCTGGAAATTATTTGAAAATTCTGAGTTCTGCATATTTTCATTTGGGGAAAATTAACTAGTATCCTAATACTGTTTGATATATATATATATAATTTTTCTTTTTTAAAAAAAAATTATATTACAAAGGTGCACATGGGCTCCCCATAATTTGTTAATTTTTTTTTTTTTGAATTGTTCGTTTAATTATGCCTTGTGTTCATAGTTTTTTTGTAGAATTAATAATTATTTTCTTCAAAATGGCGGGCCTGTTGACTATATTTTCATTTCTATTTTTTATTTTCAGTTCATTTTTTTATTTTGTATCCTGATTTTTTTTATGAAATAAAAACATAATTGGATCAGTAACCTAGAAATTCTTATAAAAGACATATTAATATTAGAAATAATATATATTATAACAAGATGATGCTAAATAATGTAATATAATGTTGTGCAAATATTATTATTTAATTTAATGTGGGTCTCATTATTTTCTTTTTATCTTATCGTCTAAGTTATGTTGGAATTAAAAATTATTATTAAATTTATCATGTGTCCCATAAGGTTACTATTATTTAATTAGGTAGTTGTTATATTTGAATAAGAAATTACCATCAAAAAAAGAAAATATTATTTAATTATTTAATGAATTTTAATTGTTTGTAAAGTAGTACATAGTTTTAAGTTTAAAAATGATAATTATAGGTATGTGAATAAAAAAATATATAGTATTTTCATTGAAAGCAGAACATGTTTTATTTTTATAGAATAGCATAAAATAGAGAATGGTTGTTTTAATGTACAACTAATCACCCTCTAACTCTTCTAAAAGCTAGTGATGCGTTCCTCATGAAAGTCAGCAAATTTACGAGGTTTTTGCTTAGAAACACGTTTATTTAAAGTGGAAGTTCAAGACTTTTTAAAAATAATTTATGTAAGCATTTTGACTTTGAGAGTTGATATTTATAATAATTATGTACTTGATAGGTTTTGCCTCACTTGGGTGTAGGTACATATCTTTGTGCGTTTAATTAATTAGGTTCACTAGCCTTCTTCTTAATTACTATTTAGTTAATTGGGCTCGATCTTTTATTTGAATTTTACTTTTTTACTCTAGAGGTCTTATTTTTTCATATCATCAAACTCCCTACTTTCAATTTGAAAACTTAATTTTCATATTGAAAATATATTATGAGTTCAATTTTAATTTTAATCGTACACGGCCTTAATTAATTAATTTTAGTAAATCCTAGTACTTTATTCATTTTTCATTTTTTTTTACGCCTAGATGACACCGCCCACCCCTGGGCGTCACTAGGTGCCCGCAAGCACCTAGGGATCATTGGGCACCTCGACTTGGCCAAGCGCCCATAGTGCTTGCCTACTTGGTAGATACAGCTACTCAAGTAGTGACTAGTAATGGAGAAAACTATTGTTGCATTTTTCAGTAACTTAGAAAATTCTTCAAGTGAGGTTTCATGTTTTGGATTACTGCAAGAGCTATACATTCTCTGAAGGACTTAGAATTTCTCATGAAGTGTGATGCTTCGGATATTTTTGATATTTTTTTGAATCACTAATGGAGTTTTGTGTTGTGCAATTGACTTGGGCACTTTTCAAGATGTATGGAGTTATCTTAATGGCCAGGGATGGGTTCTAGAAGACACTTCTTCATTTTTGCATCACGGGCACCTACACAGCTAACGCTTGTGCAATAAGCAGTTTTATAGAGGGTATCTCCATGAAGAGCATCTCTATGATGGACATCTCCATGATGGGCATCTATGTAGCAAGCAGTTCTACAGTAGGTATTTTTGCGGCGAGCAACTCTATGTCAAGCTTCACTATAGTAGAAGAGTAAGGCTTGAGCTAAAGATGGCCTTTTTTTCTTTTATTGGGGACTACTTTTTACACTTTCACACAAATAGTATGTTAGCTGCTTTTCTTTTTGGTAGCCAACTGTTGGTAGATATATTTACATGTTTTTGGTGCCATTGAACTTAACACTTTTTGTTATGGAGATTTAGATGATTTGGTCTTCTTTTCTATACTTAATCATTTGAATGATCTTTTTTTTTTATATTTTACACATCTTTCTTCAGTCATGTGTGTTGTTTGGCTATTGCAGTGTGTTTACGCCTGTTTTTGCTTTCTTAACTTCTTTATGGGACCTTACTGCTATGAGAAGTAATATACTGCAGATATGATCGCGAGACCTCTTGAGGGATCTTACTGCAAATCTAGTTCTTGTGGGAGGGGTGTTGTTGATGCCACAACTTTTGTCACTTTGTACCCCATTAGGGATATAAACATAGTTGCTTTACTGCAACCCCTTATGGGGTCTTATAGTAGTTCTTGTTTTTTATTTTTGAGCTTGCCATGCATTCCCAGGAATTTTATAGTGGTCTATTGTGTGTTGGTCATGTGCCCCTTAAAGCTCTTGTAGTAATCTTTTATATATTGGTGAGTGGTCCTTTGCCATGCACCCTTAGAGAGGTCCTATAATGGTATTGATGTTGTTGCCACGTGCCTCTTTAGGGGTCTTACAGTGGTGCTACCATTAACTACCACCAATCACTTGGAGGTCTTATAGTGATGCTGATGTAGAACATTTGTTGATCGCTGTGCAGAGCTGTTCAGTTTGCAATTAATGTTGCTTGTTCACTATTATATGTTTATTTTTGTATGTGTGTCTCTTAGGTCTTATCGTGAGTAATGTAATTCTATATTAGTCATAGTGTACCAATAAAGTGAATAGTAGTAAGGAAATGTTATAAAAAAAATTAAAAGAATAAGCAAAAGAAAAGGGTGCCATTCCTAGTTTAGGATAGTATTTTATTCTTAACTATTAGGACAACACCTAACTACTTAAAAGTAACAACTTAAATCTTAAAACAAGAAAATCTTAACTACAGACATTATTCAGAAAGAAGAAAAGCTTCAATAAGTCACAGAAGGGTGTTTATTTGTTATAAGGGGCTTATTTCCTCTTTGTTGTAGAAATTAAGTAGTTGACGTAAACATCTTCTTGGTAGCAAGGTTTTTGAGGTACGAATTTCCACCTAGTTGCCTAATTCCCTTGGAGGTTGATTCCTTGCATGAGTACCATGGTGATGTTGGCTTTTTAGACCATACCTTTGCCTTTTGTCTCCCACTTGTTGTCTTGACCTCCATTTGTTATCTAGACCTATGGTAAGGACCTTTATTCTTTTCAAAGTGCTAGTGCAAGATTCTTTGGCAGTATGTTAGTTACAACAACTCTATCTATTCCACTCAATGTAGGGAACTTTTATGTGGTAGGTTGATACCACTAAGCATAGGGAACTTTCAAAAAATTCAAAGTTGGCCTTCCTAGTATGATATTATAAGCTGATAGGTCTTGACAACTAAGTACCTCACCATCTTCATAATCCTAGGGATAAGTGTATAAGGAGAAAGGGGCTGAGAGAGAAATTTCTCAATGGCCTCTATTGCTTCACCAATAAATCCCACCATGGGAATATTAATTTTCTACAATTAAACATTATTCACGCCAAGCTAGAGAAACATGTCATAAAAGATTATATGCACCAAGCTTCCAACGTTCACCAAGATCTTCTTTACCCAAAAATTATCAAGTGGGCCAAGAATCACTAAGACATGATTATGTCCATTTTGCCTAACCTCTATATTTTCTTTTCTAATGGTGACGTTAGGGAGAGAAAGACACGCTTCATATATTCATAGCATTAGGTCCACCAAGTGGACTTGAGTTTGTCTTGTTGCTTGTACTAACCCATTTCTTACAATTGAGGAGTTGCTTCCTGCATATCCTCTAAAGACCATATAAATGACACTTGCAGTAGTTAAGTTCTCCATCTGTTATTGGTGCTTCTATTCCTTTTGAAAGCAAAAGTAGCAGTAGGATCTAATTATTAAAACTTTAAAAACTAGAATAAACTAGGCTACTTGAACAACTAAGGATCTAAACATGCCATAGATTCAAATTTGATAAGAGGATTACCTTGATGAGCAAATTTCCAAGGACAATATGGTAAACCTTTCACCAATCCAAAATCTACTAGAAACCAATGCAGCTAGAAGAGAGCAACTTTTCCCTCATCTAAACTTATCCAAATATGACAAAAAAAATACTGTACCTTTTAAATACCTTGATGAAGATACTGTGAAAAATCTAGAGCAAAACACATTCTGGATCTCCTAGAAAAAAATTCATCAAATCCATTGCTCTACAAAGTGAATCTCGAAAGGCAAGTATACCAAATGTTTTGGCTCTATTATAGTGATCCTCATATCAATTGAACTTCCAATTTCTCCTCACTTGTAGCTGAAGAAAGAGAGGAGAAAACTATAGTGGAAGCTGCTTTTGAGGTAGGAGAAGAATAGAGAACAAAGCTTCAACACATGAGGTAATGCTTGGAGAGAGTTTTTGGAGGAAAATGTGAAAGACTCTAATCTTCACACCAAAATGCAAGTGCTGAATATATGCCCTCTCGATATCTATATATAGAGGGAGGATGGTATGACACCAACTTGGTATCACACTTTCCTTAAGGTGGGCATCCAACTTGCATGTCAAGTTGGCAAATGCAAATTCAAATCTTATTTAAATTTCAGGTGCATTTCAATCTAATTTGGAATCTAATTTCAAATTAATTAAAATGCCAATTCAAATTAACTCTTCATTGGAATTGTTCCTCCAAAATATATTCTTCTCATTACTTAAATTAAATACTTTAATTTAATTAATTAACCTTTAACTTAACTTTTAAGTCAACAAGCTTAACTCTTAAGCTTAATTTTGTTAACTTAATTTTTTAAGTTAACTTGGATCAATTGGAGATTAAATGGAACCAAATAATTAACCATCTAATTATTGGTCTAATTGAACTCCTTAAATTAATTGATTAATTTAACACTTAAATTAATTAAGCCAAAATTGACCTCAAAATCGGTCCACTAAGAGTGAATATACTAACTCTTAGAAACATTCCTCCATTAATTAGGAAGCTAATTGGATTTTATATACAATGCAGTAGAACGTAGTAAGTTCTACTATTCATTGGACATGGGCTCACAACTTATTGTGACTTTTGAATATTTTATATTCATTTTAGTTAAAAACACTTTTAAACTAATCAATTCAATTCAATTAACCTCATTAATTGAAGAGTACCTAATCACCATGGTCGATGTCTAACCTCGAGCCCATGGAGCCCAACTAAATGGCTGAAATGAATGCTTTTAGAGTACCATTATAGCTCTATGCATACCATGTAAATATCATCTTTTTATCTCCTATCACTTGAAAAAGACCTAAGACAAGATATTTATCGACTTCCTAATAGGCTCAATGCTGTGTCTCTATTCTCAATGCTTGATTCCACTGTGTGACCTCAACTTTGAAAAACTCATTTTTCAAAATTTCACACTACCTTGCATAAGGATTTCTTGAAATTTATCATTATAGAATACGTAGAAAATGTACTCACCCTTCACAAAGATAAGGAGTTGAATTCTATGTTAGATCTCACAAACTTTCATGTCAAGTAGCTTATACTCAATCTCAACTTGAATGGCCCTCTAAGTGACCAAGGAAGAGTCAAAGCATGATGACTAGACACAAGGTTACTATAGATCCTCATGTTAGAAGACTAGTAATATGAATTAGCATAAGTAAGAGAATTTGCCATAATCGACTTGATAATACGACTATCTAGTGGATTCTCTGAGAAGCTCTTCAGGGCCTTGTTCTCTAACAAGCACCCACTAACATACATCCTTATATCATATGAAATTGCCCATAGAATGGAGCAACATCCAACCCTTGGATTTATGCATCATCAGTGCAAGTCTATTTAGATCTTAAATATCCTGTCTTATAAGATCCTATGACTTGGAAGGTTTAAGATCATAATTATATAAGACTTACTCTATGATTACCATCTAATGTGTAACCAAGTCCCATTATCTATTTTGATCTAAGAGCTTCATCCAAATATCAATGAAGAAATAAAAAGTATAAGATGAAGATAACTATATAAAAAAATATCATTCAATTAGGATTATTTTACAAGAAAATAGGTTTACAAGGCTAATCTTATTAACTTGCTGGGTACTATTCCAATACCTTTGGCTCCAACTATTCATTAGGCAAGTGCTAAAGATCCTCGTTGGCTCCAGTGTTCCTTTTCTGGGATTATCCTACTTTCAATTCATATACTCCTTTAAGTATCCTCTTTGGATTAGCTTTTTGATTTTATCTTTTAGGTGCTTATACTCTTTAGTAATATTCTCACAATCATGTTAGAAGTAGCACCACTTATCAAACTTCTGTCTCCTAAAATTGTTCACAATTTTAAAATATGTTGGACTAAGCTTTTTGGTTTCGCCATGAACAAATTGTCTATCCTAGATATTGCAATAGGGGCATATGTGAAAAATACTTCAGAAGGCTATGTTGATAGTTGCCTGACCTTTTCTTGATGTTGTTACCTTCTTTGTCTCGTGCTAAGTTTTTGCTAGCGTCTTGAGGAGCCATTACCTCCCCGATCGAGATGAACTTCTCTATTTGGATAGAAAGCTCTTTAAGCATTGTTGGTGCTTTTACAATTATGGACTCCTAGAATTCCTCATGCCTCAGGTTTTACTAAATAATGCTAGGCAAACTCTCTTGGCCAATGCAGGGGATCTTATGTACAGCTTGAACAAAGTGGTTAAGGTAGTCTCTTAGAGATTGTCCATCCTTTTACTTATAATGAATAGGTAAGTGGCCATCTTAGGGTACTTGTTGTTGATAGAGAAATTATGAAGGAAATGCTATGTTAGTTACCCTTAACTTGTGATAGATCCAGCCGCTATCTGGTTGAACCATGTCAGTGCATGTATGGTGAGGGTGGTGCAAAATACCTTGCATTAGGCACCCTCACTTAGATTATAGAGCACCATCATCATAAGAAAATTATTGAAGTATCCCTAGGGTCCGTGCTTCTATCAAACGTTGATAAGTTGGCAATCTTTGTGTTCGAGGGAAATGACTTTATCTAGATAGCTTGACAAAAGGGATTGCATCTTAGGAGAGCGGCAACCATAAAAACATACTCATTTACTACTCCTTTTGAGCATTGAGGTACAACTGAGTGAGTTTGAACTCCTATTGTATTAGATAATTACTGTGATAAGTCAACCTTAAAGGAAAGACTACACGTCCACTTGCTAAGGTAGAGAAAAAGTGTTGTCTCATTCTTGTTTAATCCTTTGTTTATCCTCTTTAGGGATGACAAAACTTTCTCGAGTTAGTGAGAAGATTGGGGTTGCTCTTAAGAATGGTACTCTCCAACATATTAAGAGAACACTTTGGTTGCTACTTGCATGGAGACATTTTCCAATAGTACCATCAGCATTTCTTGAATCATTTGCAATATTAGTTCTCTAGGTGGTAGAGCTTGCTACATTGGCATCTTTTCTAGCAATAAATGTGCTTCAGATGTTACCTCCATCAGCAAATGTGACTATACTTTAGGCCGGTTGCCTTTTGCATTCATTCCTCTTTGGGCACATGGGGTCTAGAGTCTCTAGATATCATGCATCCTCAACATTCCTTGTTTTAGATGAGTGTTCCCACTAACAGCACCAAAATAATGCTAGTCAAAAGTGGAGCTAAGGTCCTTTCTGAAAGTCAACAAATTTAAAAAGTTTGCTACTCCAAAATGCATTTGCATGAAGTTATAGCTCAAAATTTTTTAAGAATGATATTTTGTCCCCATTTTAACTTTGGGAGTTGATATGTATAGTGATTAAGTGGGTGATGGACTTCACCTACTTGGATCTAGGTGCCATCTTGATGGGCTTAATTAATTGGGGTCACTGGCTTTTCACTTAATTATTATTTATTTAATTGGATCCTTCTATTTAATTTTTACATATTTTCTTTTAGGGTCTTATTTTTCTATATTAGTAAGTAATGTGTCTTTATTACACTAAAGCTTAACTTTATTAAATATTCAAATATTTAATTTTCAATTTTATAATATTTTGTTGTAGGAATTCATGGCTCCATTCTTTCATTTTGTTTTTAATAGTTTGAAATCTCCTATGTGATTCTTTTAAGTGTTTTTTCATTACCATTAAAACTTTAGGTGTTAATATTTGTTTGCTTCTTCGTCTTGCCAATTCAACTCTTGTTGCTTACGAGCTATTCTTTTTCATCTTGTACTTTTCTTCACTTTCAATTTTCTGCTTTTATCTTAAAAGATCAATTGTTGCCATTTAATATTATTAGGTACATAGATGAAAGCAATTTAAGGACGAGGTTTGATTTATCCCATAGATTACATCAATAAATTTTCAAAATTAATATGTGATAAAATAAAAATAAAAGCATAAACACTTACATAATTTGACAAAATCTATCTATATCTGTAAGAGCTTTTTCTTCCATTTTGAGAGAAATTTACCACTGCAAGATAAATTTTGAATTTTAGTATAAAAATTCTTGATATAACTATTCTTAAAGTTGCCAAAGAACGCTTGACAAAAGATTCTTTATCCCATTCTTGCCAAAACAACTCTTTGTCAACTCCTTTATATTGGTCCAGTTATAGTCAAAGTGAGTCCCTTATTACCATCACAAGATTCTAAAGAGAAAATTGCACTTTTGGTTCCATTGAATATGGAAGTTTGCACTTTCGATCCTAAACTAATACCTATAGAGCCAAAATTCTTAATTATTTTGTACTTTTAGGACACCATCAAATTTTCTATTGGTCTCTTTTTGTTTGGATTAATTACATAAAATATAGTCAATTACAATGACCCCCTAATATTTTATATTGTCTTATATTTGTGAAATTTGTTAGTCTCCATTCACAAATTTGTTGGCATCATCCAAAAATTTATCTAAAAATCCAAAAATGCCCTAAAACATTGTTTCAATTATTTTTGAGGCAAAAAAGCACTTAACCTATTTGTAATATTTTCATAGAGTAATTTTAACATTATCTAAATTATTCATAATAAATTTAAATATATTTTATTATTGATAAAATTTCATCAATATTGATGTAATTCTCCTAAAATTTTATTTATAAAATACGATTTCATTGTATTTTGAAAATTTTATGAATTTTGTATTATTAATTATTTAAAATTTTTGTGGGTTAAATTATAATTTTCATATACTTAATTGTGTATACT
>JACGDI010003537.1:1194213-1297888 GCA_014898725.1 Jacaranda copaia | reverse complement strand
CAGTGAAAGGAGGAGGGTTGAGGTGTGCATGTTACAGGGTTGCCGGGTTTCTTCTTTTTTGACGATAATTCTCCATTCTGAGGGTAAGGTTAGGAAGATCTTGATGAGAGGATCACGGCGGTACCTTTGTATGGCAATTTCAACGATGACAAGGCGGTGGTTGAAGCTCGTCGGAATAAAGGAGAAAGTGGCGGTTTTTGGCCCGTTCCAGTGTGTATACTGCTCAGAATTGAAAACAAAAGGTGGCGATGGAATCCTTGTGACGAGAGGAACAATTTATGGTAAAATTTCACTTTTCAAACGTGATCTGGTAGTGGCAAGGGGACAGTCTCCTTGTCTCAACATAGTGATTGTCCCAGTGCTTTCGGTTTGTGATTCTGAGCATTCGTTAGTGAGATTTGATATTTATGTGATTATTGTATGTTATATATATATATGCTTGCTTATAGTTGTTAGTTTTATCCGGGTCGAGCCTTTGAGTTGATATAGGTATTTTGATGACTATTTTTCTATGCGAGGAATAGGGTTATGGGAGATATGAATTTGGAATTATATGTTGGTTAATAATAAGTTGAATATAAATTTTGATATCGGGAATCATTATAAGTTAAATTGTGTTGGAATGGGAATTTGATTAGGAATTTATGCATGAATGTTGAATCTGGAGAAGCTTGACTTGTGGCATAGTTTCTTGATTAGGTAACGACGAGCTAGGCACTAACGAGCAGTAAGATTAGTTTTTGGCTATTGCTATTAAGACTGTAAGAGGTAAGGGTCTCCCACTATGGGCTATTGCTTTGTTTAACTTGCTTTGAGATTGTTGGAAACTCTTGTGAGGGTCTGCCAATCTGGCATTATATTTCTTATTTGTGGTTGGAATAAGCCCCTGTGTGGGTTTCTCTATTTCTGAATCATATTCTAATTTGTATTTGGAATCTGTCTTCTATTTGTTATCTGTTATCTGTTATCTACTTTGAATACCTCTGTGAGGGTTGCCTCTAATGTTGATTTTTTTTTCTATCTGTTTTGGCATCCATAACTTAAGTCTATTATCTGTCTATCTCGTATCTGTATTGTCTGTACTATATTTGTTGCCTTGTCGACATATCTGTTATCAGCTCAGTGTTCATTGGCCAGGCTAGCTTATCTGTTCCATTTACTATTTTCTATTGCCTTGGCGACATAATATTTTGTTCTATTCTATTCTATTCTATTCTAATCTATTATGTTGAAACCGACAGTGTGCTAGGGATTTCCCCCTAGGCAACTGTACGAGCAGTTATTCTGTTATTTGTATGGTGATATATGGGCTAAGGGCCATACTAGGTGATCTGTTTAGTTATGTAGGGACATGCTAGGGATTTTCCCCTGGATGTCACCAATACGCTAGGGATTTCTCCCTAGGTGCCAACCATATACTAAGGATTTCTCCCTGGGTACGGGTGACACGCTAGGGATTTTTCCCTAGGTATCTGTGATGTGCTATACAGTCCGTATAGGCATCTGCCACATACCAAGCTGTTACGCTTAGGTAAATTTTTTGTTTATCTGGTATAAGGTGAATTTGCAATGCATATCTTACAGTTTTTCTTGGAATGCATATGCTTTAGGTTTGATTTGCCTACATGATTCCATCTAACTGTAATATGTTCTTAGAGCAATAAGGCAAGAGAGTTTCCTATTTGTTTTTCAGTACTGTTTGTTTATTTTTTTTGAATTTTGTTATATTCAGTCTAAAAATGATATCTTATCGAGTTGAGTTTCTCCTCGATAAACACTGTTGTTACTTGTACTTATCCCTCACTAAGTCTTTGGACTTATCCCCCTGTATTTCATAATCTTTCAGACAAGGATAGGCTTGGGTGGACATTAAGATGGAATGACATATATATAGTTATTTTGCAGTAGGATTGGAGTCGTTATTAAGTATGGAATTTGTAACTGTTTGGTTGATCTTATAAACTTTGTGATGTATCTATTTCGTTTGAAGTCTGTAGTATAAGATGAAAAAATAGTTTAATCCTTCAAAAACTATAATATGACTTAGTCCCCTGAACTCTTTGGTATTTCTATTTCATGGATTATTAGGTATTGATGGAATGGTAACACTATTCATTATAAGATGATCGAATGAATAGGCCTACTGTTGAACTGTACTCTGAGAAATAAGTTTGAATTAGAGTAGTGCCTCAACTTAGATGTTGTCCTTAGAGGGGGCGCTACAAGCGTGGTATCAGAGCCTCAGTTTACATAACTTAGGTGTGAACGTGTGATAGAACCCTTAGTGATCTCTATTTGGGTTATTTCGATTATGCACTTAAGGTATTGATAGGATTGCTAAGTTATAGTAGGACCAATAGTTTAGTAGGATCCTAAGGCACGCTCTCTTATATTGCTTGATTTTGTTGAGATGAAATCTTAAATTGTTGCAGGAAGGCCAGTGGATCTGACAAATGGAAGGCACCTATAAATGACCAAAATAACGAGAACCTAGAAGACAAGATCAAAGAATTGAAAGAGGAAATGATGAATCTCAGGAAGATTTGCAGGACTTTGGAAGAGAAATGTTATAACCAACATGAGTATCTTCATCAGGTTCGAGAAGAGGTGCGCACTTTGAAAGTTATGTTGGGTGCTCAAGATCATCTACATGATTAAGTCATGGGTGATCTCGAATGGGAGCGTCTTTAAGTTAATATCATTGAAACAAAGATCCAAGAGCTTTGTTCTCTGCGGGCCAACATGGAGGTAATATTTCAGGCTTTGTAGTTTGATTATAGGAGATCAGTACATGTTCCTCACCCAATCGTGGATGAGATGGGTCAAGCGTTGGACAACTACTGTAGAGCTATCGATTAGGCACTTAGAGTCGATCTAGGGATAAACGTAAAGGCCAGTCCTTCAGGTATTCACCGGATCCCCGCTCCTGATTAAGGACAGGATCAACAGCAATAAGAGCGAGCTCTGAAACCTGAGGAAGAGCTAGAAGTCGAACCAGAAGAAGAATCAAATGAGGCGTCTGAGGAGGAACTAGAAGAAGCCCCTAATGTAGATATCAACCCAAAACCTCCAGTTTTAGCGATGCTTGAGATAGATGACAAAGAAGATCAGTGGATGACAATTGAGATGAGCAAGCTATCTGATATCACTGATGAGGAAGAAGATTAGACGTAAATTCTGGCATTGTAGTATTTAGTAGGTTTACATCCTGTTTGATGGCTCCTAATATTCAACTCTTGTAACCGCAGTAGATAACTTTATGACTATGACTAATATCTTTTTCCTTTTTCCTTTAAACGTCCCATCATTTTATCTTTGATTGGACGTTCCATTAGCATAGCTAATTTTGCTACCTTAGATTGTGTATACGCTTTTGTAATTTGCTATTGCTAACCTATATTATGCTAATATATGACTTTTAGAGAAAATTATTTTAATTTTTTTTCTTTTTTTTGTTATGAGTTTTGAAAGTTTACTTCATTTATATTGTTTTCTTTATTGAAACCTAAATAATTGAAGGGATATTGAGAATTAGGATGTTGACTTCAACTTTTAATTTCAAGTTGAGATATTCTTAAAATCTTGAGACAGATGGTATCCCATGACAGTGTCCCTAAACCTACACCACCTCAATTGGGTCGGCGAGGAAGACCTCCCAGACAGGAATTTCAAGGCCAATGTGTCCCCAGACCAAGAGTTTTGGCTCATTCTCAAACTGAACAAACGGATAAGGTTTCACAAACTCTTTTGATTAGATAGTCAATGAGACCTGCATATCAGAGAGAGCCAGAGGTCAGGCCACCAACTTATCCCATGGTAGAAGATCGAGCGCTAGAAAGATTCCTTCATTTTCAGCCCCCAAAGTTCGATGGGGAACTAGATGACCAAAAGGCTGAAGAATGGGTGAAAGATCTTGAGGTCATATTTGATACACTATGCTACCTTGATGAATAGAAGGTTCGATTTACCACATTCTTCCTGGCGGGATCTGCTAGAAGTTGGTGGAAAATGATAGATCATCGCTGGATAGCTTTAGGAACCCAGAGGACATGGGATAATTTCACTAAGGAATTTAGGGATTAGTATATACCTCTGGTGGTCAAGCAGTCTAAGGAACGTGAGTTCATGAATTTGATCTAAGGAAATCAAACTATTAGTCAGTATGCGGCAACCTTCAGTTGGCTTATCCAATATGCGCCCTATGTTCAGAATGATGAAAGCCAACAAATTCAACGGTTTATCTAAGGACTACAACCAGAGTTGAGATGGGGTCTAGCCATCTTTAATTTACTAAATTTCAACATAGCGGTTAGTAAAGCACTGCAACTAGAATCGGAGCTGCAGGAAATTAGAAAGATCGAAGAAAAGTATAGAAAAGGAAGACTGTCTCCAGGTGGACTAAGTGGCACTAGCAAGAAACTATGGAGGCCACAAACTGAGGGTGCAACTCAAAGGATTACTAAGCTATTGGAATGGTGAATCGAGTTCAAGGAAAGACACCGATAATATGTGGATTTTGTGGGTCAGCAGGGCATGAGGAAGCGAACTATTAGCAAAAACAAGGTAAATTCTTATGGTGTGGTAGTAGCCAGCATCATGTGAAAGATTGGCCAAGAAAGAAAAGTCCAGTTCTGGCAGGAAAAGAAAAGCAAAAAATCCAGGCCTATGCCTATGCCCTCACTGAAGAATATGCACCAAATCCTAGTGAGGTTGTAGAAGGTATGATCACTATCTCCAAAACTCTTGGTAAAATGTTATATGATCCCGATGCTTTCCATTCTTTTATATCTATTGAATTCTTTGCAAAACTGAATATGAAACCACCAAGGGGTCAGTCTCATCATCTTGACACGGTAATCATCCCAGTACTTTTGGTTTGTGATTCCAAGCATTCGTTAGTGAGATTTGATATTTATGTGATTATTGCATGTTATATATATGTGTATATATATATATGCATGCTTATAATTGTTAATTTTATCCAGGTTGAGCCTTTGAGTTGATATAGGTATTTTGATGACTATTTTTCTATGCGAGGAATAGGGTTATGGGAGATATGAATTTGGAATTGTATGTTGGTTAATAATAAGTTGAATATAAATTTTGATATTGGGAATCATTATTAGTTAAATTGTGTTAGAATGGAATTTGATTAGGAATTTATGCATGAATGTTGAGTTTGAAGAAGCTTGACTCGTGGCATGTTTTCTTGATTAGGTGACAACGAGCTAGGTACCAACGAGCAGTAAGATTAGTTTTTAGCTATTGCTATTGAGACTATAAGAGGTGAGGGTCTCCAACTATGGGCTATTACTTTGTTTAACTTGCTCTAAGATTGTTGGAAACCCCTGTGATGGTCTACTAATCTGGCATTATATTTCTTATCTGTAGTTAGAATAAGCTCTTGTGTGGGTTTCTCTATTTCTGAATCGTATTCTGATTTGTATTTAGAATCTATCTGCAATCCATTATCTGTTATCTACTTTGAATACCCTTTTGAGGGTTACCTCTGATGTCAATTTTCTTTTCTGCCTATTCTTGCACCTAGAAACTAAGTCTGTTATCTGTCTATCTCGTATCTGTAGTATCTGTATTGTATTTGTTACCTTGTCAGCATATATGTTATCAGCTCTGTATTCATTGGCCGTGTTGGCGTATTTGTCATGTTTACTATTTTTTGTTGCCTCGGTGGCATACTGTTCTATTCTATTATGTTTTGTTATGATCTGTTACTTTGAAACTAATAGTGCACTAGGGATTTCCCCCTGGGCATCTCTACGAGCAGTTATTCTATTCTCTGTATGGTGATATATAGGCCAAGGGCTATACTGGGCAATCTGTTTGGTTATGTAGGGGCATACTAAGGATTTCCCCCTAGATGTCATAGGTACGCTAGGGATTTCCCCTTGGGTACGGGTGATACGCTAGGGATTTCCCCTAGGTATCCACAGTGTGCTATACAGTTTGTATAGGCATTTGCCACATACCAAGCTGTTACACTTAGATAAATTTTTTATCTGTCTGGTATAAGGTGAATCTGCAATGTATGTCTTATAGTTTTTCTTGGAATACGTATGCTTTGGGTTTGATTTGCCTACATGATTCTGTTTGCCTATAATCTGTTCTTTGAGCAATAAGGCAGGAGAGTTTCCTGTTTGCTTTTCAGTACTGTCTGTCTATTTTTCTAAATTCTGTTATATCCAGTCTGAAAATGATATCTTATCGAGTTGAGTTTCTCCTCGATAAACACCATTGTTACTTGTACTTATACCTCACCAAGTCTTTGGACTTACCCCTCTGTATTTCATAATCTTTCAGACAGGGATGGGCTCTGGTGTTCATCAAGATGGAATGACATATATATAGTTATTTTGTAGTAGGATTGGAGCCATTATTAAGTATGGAATTTGTAACTATTTGGTTGATCTTATAAACTTTGTGATGTATCTATTTTGTTTGAAGTTTGTAGAATAAGATGAAATGATGGTTTAATCCTTTAGAGACTATAATAGGACTTAGTCCCTTGAACTCTTTGGTATTTCCATTTTGTGGATTATTAGGTATTGATGGAATGGTATCAGTATTCATTATAAGATGGTTGAATGAATGGGCCTACTGTTGAACTGTACTCTGAGAAATAAGTCTGAATCAGAGTAGTGCCTCAGCTTCGGTGCTGTCCTTAGAGGGGGCGCTACAATTGAATAATTTTTAAATTCATGTTGAATTAAAATATAAAATTTTAAAATCAAACATATCTAAAGTAACTTAGCTAGATATAATTAAACCTATTCATCAATTAAAAATTGAAGATTAGAATATAATCAATTATTTTAGATACATAATTTCATAAATTTCAGTTACATATTTATATTGTTAAAATAATATAATTAAATTCATTTATAAATTATAACAATATAGTTAAATTTATAAATTAAAATAGAATTTTTTATAGATAGAAATAAAATCCAAAAATATCATCGTAACAATATAATTTAAATAATTTTTAGATAAGTAAAATATAATTTTAATTATTTTGGACAACATATTTAGTAATTTTAAATAAATAAAATGACAAAAAAATTAATCATTTGAATAATATTAACTTTAAATTATATACTTAATAATATATAAAAATAAAAAATACATTTAAGCTAATTTGAGTAAGTTAATTAATTAATTAATAAATAAATAGAAAATTAAAGAATTAAAGAATTAAAAAGAAAAGAAAGTGTCTTCCTCTTCCCCAACCTCAACAGTCCTTCACCCACCCTGTCCCTCTCTCCTGGTTAGCAGTCAATCATGGCCTCCTGGCTAGGTGGCCATTGGTCATTGGCTATGCTAGCGGCCAACCCTTCCAATCCCACTGCCCCACCTTAGCCCCAACATCTCATCCATCCTCCTCTCTCATGGTCAATGCTTCGACCACCCACATCAGACTTACCCCATCCAATAACTTCTAACCAAACCCCTAGGTGGTTACTGGCCACAATTGGCATTCAGCCATTTCCTGGACTAGCCAAGCCATTGGTTGCAGTCAATGGCCGATCATGGGCAAATCTAGCCACTAGTCATGGCAAATATGACCACTATATGTTTAAAGATAAAATTGTAGCTTTGGCAAAAGATGGGAAGGTAGTTCTCAACATTGATGACACTAAAGATGCTAACCTTGCTATTGTTGCTACCACTAAATGTGATATGTATATGGCGCCACACAAAAGAAAATGTTGTTCTTTCTCATCATCAATAAAGGCATCAAAGTATTGCAATTTGGGACTCTGGAAGCCTTTGTAATTGAAACCATATATGCTACTAAAGTGGTAAAAAGAAAGGAAAATCCCATTACTTTGGGCAAAGATAATAGGGAATGGGATTTTGTGATAGGCTAATAGATAAAAAGGTGACATATCAATCTGTTTCATCTATTGTTAACAAGAAAGCACCTTTTTCCACCATAAAGCAAAACAAGATCCTAAGGTTCCCTTTGTACTCTTGGAGAAATCCTAGAAGAAAAGCTAGTGCAAATTAGTACCACTTAAGGAACTCTTTCTCAAAGATTTCTTTGAACCACAAAACAACGCTATGCGCACCATGGTAGGTTAGGTTGAGCGTTAACAATATCCTTCTTATTGCATAGTTATTGCCTTTATAGATGAGGATCTATTATTGGGATCAAAACCTTATGTTGACCTTTTTATGTCTCTAGATTTATGTAAGGACAAAAAGTTAAGCACATATTTATTGATGGAGAATCTGTAGTTAACTTCATACCAATATCCAATATGAAATAACCAGGTGTTACTATGGAAAATCTATCACGAAGTTATTTGACCATTCAAGGTTTCAACCAATTAAGACTAACTAGCTATCAAACCGATCCACATGAACCTCATAATTATAGAATTACAAGCAGACGCCTCTTTTATTCATGTGATTAATATAATGATGCCCTATTATTTATTGTTGGGATGGCAATGGCTACATGAAAATGGAGTAATTTCTTCTACTCTTCATTAGTGTTTCAAGTATTGGAAGAATGGGGTAGTGATAACAACAATGTAGACATGAAGTCGTTCATTTAGACTGAGACACAATTTTCTAATGCTAAGCTTTATATGGATCCTCACTTAGCATTGGGGACATGGTTTGCAAGGACCCAATCAACTGTCCCATCAAGGAAAAGTTGTGGCAGTAACCTTGGAATGTTTCAAGAAATGGTCTATTATTGAAAAGCAATGTAAGAGTGGTTGTATTATCAAAGAGTTGATCATGCCTATCACCAATTTAAATCTGCTAGCCCCTTGCCAAGTCACCTATTATTAATACTTAGTGTCAAGACATTCAAGGAGTATATAGCCTTAATGCACATAACCTTCTTACTTAAGTTGATTATGATGCTTTGGACCAATTTGAGTAGGGTGAACTAAAACTAAAATTAATTAGAAAGAAGATCCATGGACCTAATAAAATCCACAAAAGTTGATAAGGAATGGGTTTCATTTTAATCAACCTAATAATAGATTAGGTTTTGACCTTATTGAGCAACTTAGCATAGGTTGAAAGAAAAAGGACATATGCACTAATGTGCAACACGTTGCTGCTGAAAAAGATAAAAAATGAGAAAAACGAACCAGGGAAATCAAAATCCAAGAACTATCTTTGACCGACTTTGTATACGCACAGCTCATACTTTTTTTTTCAAAAGACCTGGTTGGACTACGTCCATTCACACCTAACCCAGTGCAAATTATCATTCACCAAGCTTTATGTTTAATTAACTTAAAGTTAATGCTCAACATTAGATGAGAAGTAGAACTAATGATGAGCTAACAACTTCCAAGCCAACGAGTGATGATCATACCTTTCATCTAGCCCAATCACATAGGGAAACCATTAGTTTCGCATGTCACTATAAATGGACCTTTAATAGTTAAACAATGCATCATCAAACATGATGGTCAATCAAATAAGATCACCTCAAAAGAAGATAAATTTGAAATCACCATCGACACGCATTATAAGAGTATAGTAGAGGAGCTAAGTCACCTACTTCAAACTCAATCTTTTGAAAAGTTGCAAACACTTGTGGAACATGGTATCATAGCGCCCACAAACTCTCTTGGATGAAAGGCAATCCTTATTCTTACTATGCAAACAAATGAAAAAGGTAAATGAAAATTTGCATTCCAAAGAGTGGAAAATCTCACATATCAAGGTATGATAATATAATTATTGAATAAAAAGGATGAAAAGTTGTAGACTTGTAATGACATTATGATTGATGGAGATCTAGACCTTAAAACCTCCTAAAGATGAAATCAAAGAAGCTATTCTATAAGTTGAAGATGGAGGATAAACAATTGTAGAAGAATATAAGGAGTTGAATCTTGAAACTATTAAAGTCCCAAGCCTTTTGTATGTTAGTGCACTCTTAAGCTCTAAAGAAGAGAAATAATATTTCCAAAGTTTTAAGTGAATATATGAATGTCTTCGCTAAGACATAAAGAGATGCTTAGTTTGGACCTTAAAGTGGTTGTCCATCACCTTGGAATAATACATGTAGTTCATCCTGTGAAGCAATGATAGAGGGTATTCCATGTTGATCTTATTTCCCCAGTAAAAGCTAAGCTTAACAAAATTATTGATGTTGGATGTATTAGAGAGGTTAAATATCCAAGTTAGGTCTCTAGTATAGTGCCTGTAAAAAAGAGGAATGATCAAATTCATATTTGTGTTGATTTTTGAGATCTTAACAAGGAAACACATATCTAAAGAATGATTTTCCTTTGCTATCACTGAAGTAGTAGTTGACTTAACCATCGGATACGAAGCTTTATTTTCTGTGGATGGCTTTTTTATTATAATTAAATAAGAATGCTATTAGGAGATGAGTGTTATGTAGATGACATTATTATTAAAACAAAGAGCTGAAGCAGCTACTTGGAATATATTCTTGTGTTGTTTGACTGCTTGAGAAAGTACAACTTAAAAATGTGTCTTTAACGTTATATCCGAAAAGTTTCTTGGATTCATAGTTTAATAATGTGGCATCGAAGTTGATCCCAATAAAATTGATTTTATCTAAAAAATGTTGGTGCTAAGAAGCTGGAAAGAACTACAAAGCTTACAAGGTAATCTTGCATTCATTAGGAAGTTTATATCAAACCTTGTTGTAAGATGTTAGCCATTCAACTATGTCATGAAGGAAGATGCTCCTTTCAATTGTGATTATAGATGTAAGAATATATTTCCAAGCATAAAGAAATATCATTTGAATCCATCTATCCTTGGAGCTCCAAATCCTCAAAAGACACTCATATTATATATTGCAACTCTAGAAAGATCTACTGGCGCTCTTATGGCATAAGAGAATGAAAAAGGAAAGAAAAAAGAACTTTATTATTTGAGTAAATCTCTGATACAAAATAAATTAAAATACTTATCTATCGAGAAGACTTGCATAGACTATTTCACACTTTTAAGAAGTTGAAGCATTTTTTTGCGGCATATTCCATATGACTCATTTCTGGAGCTAACCTAGTCCAATTCGTGATGGCGAGTCCTGTGCAATCTAGTAGGTTGGTCAAATGGTCTATTGTATTTAATCAATATGAAATTACCTATGTGCCATAAACCGTAAATGCTCTCATGAACTTTCTAGCCCATTTTAACTTTGTAGAATGGGAGCTGATTGATGATTTTCCTTATGATAATGTCTGCTTCTTGGAAATACTTCCACCATGAGATGTTCTTTGATGGCATAGCATGATTTAATGGAGTAGGGGTAGGTATTGTTTTTGTTTTCCTAAGAGACAAGTCTTGATGTACTTGATTGTCATCGACAAGTTATGCTCTAATCACGTCGTCGAATGCCAAGCTTTTATAATTAAGCTCCAAATAACGTTAGATTTATAAATCTACTGCAATTCAAAGTTGGTTATTAACTAACATTTGGAAGTCTATGAGGTTAAGAAAGAAGATCTCGTATTGTGCTTCCAACAAAGCAAAAGTTTACTGAAGAAAGTCAAAAGAATCTCCTTAAATCGTGCTCCAATGAAAGAGAATAGGATGGTTGATGTGCTAGCTAATTTTGCTATCACCTTAGCTCTTTCTAAAGGATAAATAACTAGTATCCCAATTTGTAATTGATAGATTATATGATTGCTCAATGGAAATAACATTGAAGAGGTAAAAACCATATTAGTGTTAATGGATAATGAAAAGGATTGGAGGAAATCATTGGTTGACTACTTGAAGGATAAAAAATTGCCTGAAGATCCTCAACAAAAGACAAAGGTCCTTCAAAGATTAGCTTGGTTTATCTTGTACAAAGATGTCTTCTATTGTTGGTTTTATGAGGAAACTTACGAATGTCACATAAATGGTCAAGAAGTTGTTGATGCTATGGTTGATGCCCACTTTGGTATTTATGGCATTTATCAATCAAGAATGAAACTTCATTTTAGAATCAAGATAATGCTTATTATTAGTCTACAATGGTGAAAGACTGCTTAGAGTATGTAAGAAGGTTAAAAGCTTACCAATTACATGCAAATTTTATTCATCAACCACCTAGGCTTTTACAACTTACGAACATTGTATAAATGGTCAAGAAGTTGTTCATGCTATGGTTGATGCCCACTCTAGTGTTTATGGTGCTTATCAATCAAGCCCAAACTTCATTTTAGAATCAAGATAATGGTTATTATTAGCTTATAATGGTGAAAGACTACTTAGAGTATGCTAATGACAATTACATGCAAATTTTATTCATCAACCACCTAAGCTTTTGCATCCAACTGCTACTTTGTGTCCCTTTGATGCATGGATCTTGATATTATGGGACCTATTCCTTGAAGTCATCTACTGAACATACTTGTATTTGGCATCTACTAATTACTTCTCCAAATAGGTTGAAGCAAACCCACTCAAGAAACTCAAGAAGGAGAAGTCATGGAATTCGTTTGCACTAATCTCATATTTTGATATGGGGGGCTGTGCTGCATCGTTATTGATAATGAAACGCTATCACTACAACAAATTGCACTTCACATAACATAAACTTTGGTAACAAAGGTAAAATTTGTTACAAATGTTAGATTGGTTATAACGAAATTAAATTTTTTGTTACAAATAAAATTTTCTTGAGTAACTAAGTGGAAGTCTTGCTACCTCTAACTCAAATTTGTTACCTTAAATTTTTTAATGTTTGTAACTAAATAATAATTCGTTATGGAAAATGTATTTCATTACTTATAAAATTTCCCATCATATAGGTAGATGTATTTGTAACAAAACTTGGTACCTTTTGTGACAGTAAAATATTTGTTACAAATAGAATATATTGTAACAAAGTTTTTAGTTTCCAAATTTTATTTAATTTCCCTTGCAAAATGTGTTCCCTCCAAACATCAATTGTACATATTTGGCAATAGTGTTTTTTATTACTAATTATAAATGAATATTAAGCTAATTTTTTACAATTATTTGTGGGTTGGGCTTTTCTTCAAGAAATGAGCTTTAAATTAATGTAAAAAATTTGTATAATTGGGCTTAACCAATTTTTTAGTGAATTATTGTTGAATTGGGTTTTATTTTAAGGATTGAGCTTGAACAAATTTGAAGTGCATAATCCATTAGTTGGGCCAATTGTTTTTTAAAAAAAATTGGGCTTTATAATTTTTTGGTGAATCATTCGTTAAATTGAGAGTTTTCATTTATGAAATAGGTTTGACCAAATTTATAGCAAATTATGCGGTGAATTGGTCTTCGTTTTAAGAGTTAGTCTTCAACAAATTTGAACTGAGCTAAATGGTGAATTGGGTTTTCTTTAAGGAATTGAGCTTATTTTTTATTGATTGGGCTTCACATTGTTTAAATAGTTGATTACTTTGGGTTGGCCAACTTATTTTTTTACTAATTGGGATTAACTAATATTTTAATGAATTGGCAAATTGCACTTCATACTAATTTAAAGAATTGATTAATCGGATTTTACCAACTTTCTTTTTATTAATTGGGCTTCAATAATTCTTTTAGTAAATTAGTAAATTGGGATTTCTATATGAATTGGTTTTGACATTAACTTAAAAAATTGATTAATTGGGCTTTTGCAACTTTTCTTTTTTTATTAATATGAGTTCACCGATTTTTAAGTAAATAATGTCATTTGGTAAAGAATTGAGTTTGACATTAAATTACAGAATTGATTAATTAGGCTTTAGTAGCTCCTTTCTTATTAGTTGGGTTTCACTAATTTTATGATGAATTAGTGTCACTTTTTAAGAATTGGACTTGACGTTAATTTAAAAAATTAATTAATTGTGTTTCTCTAAATTATTCTTAAGAATTGAGTTTCACAAAAAGTTTTAGAAAATTAGTTATTAGGCTTTGTTTAAGAATTGGAATTAACCAATTACAACTTGCTGGTAAATTGATGAATTGAGATTTACATTAATTTTAAGATTGGTAAATTGAGCTTCTCTAGTTAATTAAAAATTGTATTTCACCAACTTCTTATTTTCCTTAATGGGCTTGACCAATTTTTCGGTGAGCCAATAATCAGGCATTCTTAATGAATTAATTTTTATATTGATTTATAGATTTGGTTAATAGGATTTCATCAATCTCTTTTTTATTAATTGGGCTTGACCATTTAAATTAGTAAATTAAACTTCTTTGTGCGCTTCAACTAATCTCTTTTTAATAATAGGGATTAATCAATTTTAACAATTTTTCTGCTTGCCAATGTTCTAAAATATTGAATTTACATTCCTGCCAAAATTATGTTGATTCAAAAAGTTGGTTGAATACAAATAGCAACCAATTCTTTTGTTACCAATTTTAGATGACAATGTTATATAGTTTCCCTCCAACTTTGTATTCCCTCCAAAATTTGGGAGAGATTAAAAGTTAACAATTGTTACTAGCTCCACACAACAATTTAATTTAATTCTTCCAAAAATTTGATTCCCTCCAAAATGAATTTCGTTCATTTTTTTTATTGCCCCAAATTTTAGCTCCTGCTTCCATTTTTTTCATAAATAATTTATATCAAACTTAATTTCTTTTATATTAGATTGTAAGGGGAATTAACATAATTAACGTTCTGAATTATAAAATGGTTTTCTATTATAATTAAAGTAATATTAAAATTTGGACTTGTAAGTTTGGTACTTATAAATTTAATTTTTTATCATAATTTATTTTAATATTTTTTTAGGAATATTACTAAAAGTGTCTTAAAATAAATGGTTAATGGTAGCAACTAAGATAAATGGATGGATGTATAATATACCTTAATAGCAAAATAGAGGAAAGAGACCTATTTTACTATAGTACTCCCTTCAACACCCCCCTCCCAAATTTGAAAAAAATAAATTAATATGAAATTTTAATGCCTACTTTTAATTTCTAGATATTTGTAAATCTATAAAAAAATACTTAAATACATGATAAGAAATTAATTAACATATGCAAAGAAAGATATATGTTAATTGGAAATGAACAAACGATAACCTCTATTTGTATGCAACAAACGAGCTTTTATTTTACGTTATTAAAATTTGATATATTTCCTGTTGATATCAACAAATAGTTGTAACCTTATGATATATTACATATTTTTCCCTACTATTATTGTAACCATCCAATTAAATAGTTGGTTACAATTAAGTTATATATATGTTAATCATCTAGTTGTTACTACATCCATATCATATAATATATAGATTTATTAAAAATTGATGATGACGTACTAAGAGTTTTCTATACCCCCATATTTTTAGTTACATAATATTTTTCATTTGATGTCCATTATCTCTAATTTCATCATTCAACTCAAATTTCATCATTTTTTTACATGAAACAATAGAATATTATGTGTTTCATATTTTTATAATTAAAAACTAAAACAAGGGTAGTGAAAAAATAAAGGAAAAAAATCTTTCCATTTTCACACACCTTACTTCCCGCTTTTTTTCTTCCCATTCATTCTCTTGCACAGGGTTTTCCATGAAATTGAGAAAAATCTTAAATGATGAAAATTAATCTTTCAGAGCACAAAATCTTTCAAACTTCTTTTAATGTCAAAATTAATTATCTTCACAACACTTTGATAATTCGAAACCCAATTTGCATGTATTATAATTTCATGAAAATATCTCCATCAAATTCTTACACTCATTTCAATAAAATTATTTTTAATTTATAATTCATCTGCATCAAAATTTGCCTTTGAAATTTGCTCGAAATCAGACATTGGCAGTAACAAGAATTTTATAGTTAAAAAAAGCCTAAAATTTATCTAAAATTAAATAACTTTATTAATACTAATTACCTTAAAAATAAATTTTTAAACATTATTAGTTATAAAAAATTTATTTAAAAAGAATTAAATTTAGTAAATAACAAAGAAAAAAACATTAGGTGAGCTAGAGAAGCCAAAAGACAAGAGTTTTCTCCCTAATCTTTTCACAGTAATCAAATGCATTCTTGCTAGGGTTTTGCACCGTAAATTCTTTTGCACACTCAACACGATTCAACAAAAATCACCATTCCAATTCCATCCCCTCTATGAAATCGAAGATGCCCATAGGCACTTGAGGAGTTTGAAGGCAAAAAACACAGTAGAAAGCAAACAATGCCATTTTACCACTTCATTTTGAAGGAATTTTGTGAAAAATTAGAAGAACATCGAAACCCTTCTCTTTGAGTGGATTTATGACTAATTTTAAAGGTTTCGTTTTTCCCTTTTTTCCCACCACAATGTTTATTGTAGATATGGGGTTAGGGTATAAATTACTTTACATGTGTATCTTGATTTTAGGGTTGTCTACAAGTGAGTTACTTTGAGAAATTAGTTAGAGAATGAGAAGAAATCAAGGGTTTGTGAGAATAGGCTTCAATTAGTTTGTTCTACTCTATAAGTAATTTTTCCTACTATTTGGTTTTCCTTATTTTCTTTTCATTTCATTTTTCTCATATTGAGATTTTTCCTTAAAGAAGAAGCAGAAGCATTTGGGTATTTTGATCAAAGACCTGAGTAAGAATTGATGAGATATTTGGATTTGGGGTTTATTGAGCGAGTGTTTTTCATCTAAGGTGTTGATAAGAATTGAGATTTGGGTTTTTTGATTTTTGGCTATTAGATTCAGAGTGCATTGGTCTTGGTTAAGGGAATTATTCTTAGTCCTTCCTAAAGTTGTTTTTCTAAATCGTCTTCTTAAATTGGCTTCCACATTGTAAGAGATAGCTTGTGTGAAGTTGGGATCTAGATTTGATACATTCTAGAGGTAAGGGTGGGCTTGGTTTGTGTCTTAACTTACTCAAAGTCTTCCTTTTATTTATCTTTTTGTGATTTAGTATTTTAGTTCTCACAATAAATTTTTACTACATTTTGTAGTTGTTGAAATTTGGATTTAGAGATACTGAAAGATCATTTCTATGCTAGAAACTTTCACTTTAGTCATGGAATAATTCAAAAGATTTGACCTTTTTCCATCTAATATGAGTTCTTGCATTTGTTCAAACTGAAATTGTGGAACCAAATCCACAAACTAAAAGGCTCTTTCTTGGTGGTGTTTATAGTAAAACTGAAGTAGTAAATGATGTAGTGAAGTGCAGATATAGACTATAGGAGTAGCAATGGTAGAAGAAGACATTGTCTTAGAGTTTCTTTGCAGTTAAAAAGCCAAGGAAACACAGTTATCAATGCAAAAATAAAAATAAGACAACAGTGGCACCTCTTCTCAGGATAGCACCCAAGTCGAAGTACCACTCAGTTCAATCTTAAATCTCACTCTATGTCTTAATATTTTGCCCATCACAAACAATAGGCCCATCAGAATTTCTCTTCAATTCGTTCAAGAACTGCTCAGTATTTTAATTTTTCATATCCTAGGCATTATCTCCAAATATGTATCATCAACAAAATATATACAATTCATAGGCCTTCACAGTCATTCATGACATATCACAACATCTTCAAACCAACTTAACATACATGGAATCCTACATATGCAACCACAAGTCTAATTCATTACAAAATATGTTCAAACTTAAAGACCTCGTTCTCCATCCGTACTTGTGTGACAAAAATCAAAATAATGTATGGGGGGAGGGAAAGTCCTAATGACTTAGTAATGGAAAAGAGAGTTATAGGATTTAAAAAGAAAGTTAACAAGGTACGGTTATCGATGAACAGTTTGATAATAAGAAGGTCAATATGAATCAACAATGTACATAATACACATGAAATCAAGTTTAACAAACTATTGGTCATTCCATCCTTATTGCTCCTAGATCACGTCATAATTGCGAGTACCTAGCATTGGTACAATATAAACATGAATTTCCTTATCGCTTTATTGCTTGAGCACTCAGTTCAATAGACAATAATTTATTTTATGCCATGGTCGATCGCATGCTAAATCCCAACACTCACAATTCACTACCTCCAGCTATTTGTAAGTCAAGATTTTTAAGTGGGTACTAGCTAGAAAAACCTACATTTGTAGGTCCATTTCACCTAGCCACCTTTGGGACCTAGCTTGGGGCCCAAAACCCCCCATGTCATCCCTTTGGGTGAAAACTGCCCATAGTATCCCATGGGTTAGAAAGATATAATGCCAACAGATAAGAATTCAAGTTTTAAAGTAATAACCATGAGTATAACCAAGTGAAGTCTAGAAGAGGTCTAATACTTAAATCTAAAGATGCTAACGGGGACAAACTCAAGAGGTGCCCCCATTGGACATGCCCTGTGAACTAGTGTGGCTCTTTGCTTTGCCCGTCATACATTTTACAGTATTAACTGAACAAAACATTTAAAAGAGCCAAGAATATAACAAGGCACAAGTTTGGGACAATCAACATACATAATATATAGGCCGACAAGGTTGTTTCGAGTTGGAAAATGAATTAACCTATAATACAAGGTCAACTAGCAAGGTTGCATTATACAAGGGATAGGAAAAGAATGATAAAATAGGAATTCTAGACACGAGAATAGAAGAAAGCAATGTATACTAACAGAAATAAGAATTTATGAAACATACCCTCATAAGGGTTCACAATAACAGAGATACCAAACAATCACCAAGATTTCAAGAATCATATGGATTTCAAGAAAATGGTACAATCAGCATAGAATAAAAACCCTTAAAGGGGTTTATCAAGAAAATCGATAGGTACAGGAGTTGCCAAATTAGCGGAACCTCACTTTAATAACCTCAGTAATGAAGTTAATGACTATTGATCCTTGGAGCCTAATCTTTCGCTACTTATCCAAAAAAGCAACTTTCCATCAAAATCCTTATTCAAACCTAACCTCACTAACATTCATAATCATACTAATAGCAGTTCAATCTGAGTAATTATTTGACTAATATGTTGGTTAGGGTTTATTTCAATATTATTGCCCTCAACATGCTATTCGCAAACTATGAATAGAAACGCGTTCCGTAACTGTGCCATGGGGTTACAGTAGCAAAAAATTTCTGAAGCCACTTAGTAGCATCGTAGCTAAGATCTCTGAAGCCACTTAATGGCATTGTAGTTAGGATCTCTAAAGCTACTTAATGGCATAATAGTTAAGAACTTTGAAGCCACTTAACAACATTGTAGTTAAGATATTTGAAGCCACTTAATGACAATGTAGTTAAGATCTAGGCCAAGTTAACTGATTAAAATCCCAAAAGTTCATGAGCATGATTAATTAATGAATTAAAAGTTTTTAATAAGTTGTGTAACTTTTTTTCTAAATTAATTGGAAAGTATATCTTGAAATTACTCTAATAAGATGATTCTTGATTTTTGTATCAGATTGTTATTTTTTCAAAACGAAAACAAAATTTTCTCCTTAACAATTTTACTTCTTTTTCTGAACATTATACATGCTCAAATCTGGTAGAAGATGAAGGAAATTTACTGACCGGGTGAAGTATCTCTCATATGCTATTGATTTACTATTTTTTAGAAAACTTAGTTTAGAAAGATGGGTACTTTTTGAGATGTGATGAGAGATTTATATTTTTCAAGTTTAGGTCATTCTTGCTCTTTATTTTGAATCTTAGTTAATTTTAAAGGGGATTTCAATTTTTTTTTTGATTTGTAGGTTTAATTTTCTTAGACAAGTGTTTTAGTTATTTTCCTTTGTAATGTTTTTTAGGATTTTCAATAACATCTTATAGATTTTAGTATATGCTCTTTTGAGGTTTTAGTGTTTTTGAGTATTTTGAGCTTGGGAGCATTGTAGTGTCATGTCTCAAATTCTCATGGTCAAAATACATCAAAAAGAGATCCTTATAATCTCCCCTTTTTTGATGATGACCAAAATTTTCGAATGCAGCCTTCTCTTAAGATGAGCAATTTCTTAAAAACTAGCAACTCTGCCTATTAAATGTAGTTGCAACATCCTTTTGGAATTAATAATCATGAACTAGACATAAATAATGAAAAATCAAATGTAATAGATCCTTTACAAAGCAAGTAAAATACGATGGCTATGTTAAGTATACCATGCATGACTAATGAGACAAAAAGCTAGTTCAAGCAATTTAAAGATAACTAGGCGCATATGTAACATCAATGCAATTATTAACCATTTTTAGTAGTTCAAAAAGATTAGAACAAAGGCAAGTCTCCCCCTCTTCATCAAAACGTTAATGTCATTGATTGGAACTTTTGGTGATGTAAGACCACATACAGGATAGGAGAATGTGTTTTTCTTTATGTTTTGTAACCAATTAATACCAAAGGAAATGTTAAATCCCAATGTAGAAAGAAAATAATTGCAAATCAAGTAGAGAAAATGATATGATAAGCAACTTATGCTAGAAATAGTATAATCCCCAAATTATATTTAAGGAAGCAAAATCCATCTTCAAAATGCATTTAAAAAAGATATCTATAGGTTGATGTTTTGTTTTAATAAAATATACGCATATATTTCATTTAAGAACATGATCTTTGGTGAATCTCTATATGCTTAATACAAGAATAATGCATAGGATTGTTGTAATACTAATGTTGTCACAATTCATGGGTATGTATGAGAAATTTAATCCAAAATCACATATAGTTTGTCTCATTCATATTACCTAAGAATAGTAATTGCCCAGCACCATGTATTCTACTTTTATGGTGGACAAGGAAGCCACGCTTTGCTTCTTACTACACCAACTTATAAGGTAATTTTCAAGTAGTTGGCAAATATTAGTGATGCTTTTGTGATCTATTTTTCATCCTTATTTTTGTTAAACTAAGAGAGCTTATCTTTCATTGCACTAGCCCAAATCTTGTCACTAAGTGCCTCATGAATATTAGCTACTTTTGCATGAGACAAAGAGTGACATTAATATAGTTTAGTTTATCATCTTTTGCCCTTGAACATGTAGTGAATCCGGCTTTGGATCCTTAATGTTGTTCTCCATTGGATAACTTGATGTATGTTTTGATTTGAGGATATATTCTTCTTCTCTAACTTTTAAATTTTTGAGGGTAGAAACAATAAGTTCATTAGTGTTACGAAATTCTTCTTTTTCTTACTCCTTTTCTTGTTGGAGGTTGTTACTTTGTTGAAATTTGCAAATTCTATGCTCAAGGTGTACTTAGCTAAGAAGGGCTTAATTTCATCATGTTTTATTACCATACATTATGAGAGTTGGAATTGTACCTGAGAGCCATTCTACCAATGATTTTTTTTCCTTTTGTATCGTTAGTGAATAGAAAATTTCCTCCATTAAACTCTTGTATCTCAGAAAAGATGATTTGTCTTCAATCATGTGTCTGAAACATTTATTTTCTAGATACCATTTGTTTTTTCTAAACGATTTTCTTGGTTGTGTCCTGCAACATAGAATCTATTAGCTTTAGGTACTCATCAGTCGTTAGGTAATAGTTTGTTAGTTTTTGGAACACAAATGTACTTAGATCCAATATACTTTTTAATTAGACATTTGTAAGATATATGACTCATTCTATGGTAGAAGTGGCGAGTTTTATTTTTCCTTTAATGAATCGTTTTAGAGTAAAGTGACTTTATAATAGAATCCTATTTTCTTGCTTAAGATTTTGTTTTTTTCTCAACAAATCTATTTTTTTCTTTGAGCTCTTTTTTATAACTTTATTGTAGTATTGAACTAGTTCTTCCTTTTCATTAGGAGTGTTCTCCATTTGTTCCCTAGGGAGATTTAATTCCTCTTGGAGTTCAATTAGCTAATTATGACAATTTATCTATAAATTTAAAGGACTTGTATTTTCATTTTCAAAATCAAAACTATTGGAATTTATTTCAAAAAAGCAATGTTACCTATTTGTCAGCCATAAAATATTATCTTTATTTTGACCAGAGTCGGAGCCATCCCATGTGATGGTCATGGCCCTTGATATAGAGCGTTTTTCAAGTTCTAGACTTCTTTTTAGTTTTGCACTGTCTAGTGTTTCGGTTCCAAGTGTATGTCATGCTTAACATATTATAAGCTCAACTTTTGATATTCTATATGCTTGCTTTTGGGATTTGATTTGTTATTTCTCCTAAATTGATATTTTGCTTGGGTAAGCTCTCACAACTGCCAAGTAATTATGGCAATCTCATCATTTATAATTTTTTTCATCTAGGTCCCCTAGGTCCTTATTCCAGTATCCTTATTCTAAATTGAAGGCAGTGTTTTTCCTATTTTTGTTGTCCAAGCTTTCCTCTTTGCTGAGCAACATCATTTCTTGGGAGGTAAGTGAGCCAATAAGGTTTCCTATAGTTATTTTCTCTAGATTTTTTAGCTCATGAGTAGCTATGGGTTTTGGAGACCATTCCTTAGGTAAGGACCTTAGGATCTTTTGAACTTGTTCACTCTCAGAGACAGTCTTTCATAATGCAAACATCATATTTGCAATTTTCATAAAGTGAGCATACATTTAACTTATTGTTTCCTCTATTTTCATGGAGAACATCTCATATTGGTGAGTAAGTAAAGCAATTCATTCTAATTTTACCTAGGAGTTCCTTCATAGGTGATTTGAAGCATGTCCCACATGTCTTTTGCAAAGATGCAAGTATTGACTCGATTGTACTCCTCTAAGATTAGTATGCATGAAATAAACCTTTTCCCTTAGTAATCATTGAGGGAATTTTTTTATCTGTAACACCCCTAAATTTAGCAATTTAAAAGATAAGATTTAAAAATCAAAATATTAATTTAACACAAAATTTGGGGCTCAAAATATAAATAAGGAGGATTTAATTACAAGGAACCTACAAATTTTAGGAGCTAATTTGTAAATAAAATAGGTCAACTAGGTCAAAATGAGGCACTAACAAGTTAAGGACCTAATTGAAGCTGGGGGGAAAGTTTTAGGGTCCATTTTGTAAATTCTGGAAACGACCTTATAAATAGAACAACCCATCTCCATTTTCCTCAAATTTTTACATCCAACCCCTCACCTCTATTACTGGCTATTTCCTATTGGTGCTGGCAATTAGCCAAAACAAATCCAACCATTAGCTTCTCCATATCATAGCGAACATACCCACACCTAAAACACCTAAAATTAGACACCAGTGAAGATGGTGGATGTAGTGTTTATGGTATTGAGAGTTGAGGTTCAAATAGGGAATCCTGATGATTTCAGCTCAACGAATGTGCTGGTAACTTCAATTTTATCTATCGGTCACTGGTGGAAAATAATTAGGCAAGACTATGTGCAGTGACATTGGAGTTGCAATAGCAAAAAATACTATAATTGATTGGGAATTCGACATCCATTCTTGAAATTAATTTGGGGGGTTTGATAAAGCTCAACAAAGCATAACAAGTGGTGGTGGCAACGCTCAATTTTGACGATAGGTGGTAGTAGGGTGGCTAAGAGTCAGTTTGTTTGTAATGGTGATCTGGGTACATGCGGGCTACTATCATGCGATGATTTGGCTTTAAATTTGGTCAATTGGTAAAAATTCAGTTGATTGATTAAACCAGTCCATAAATTTAATTTGGTTAAGTTAGTAAGTTAATTTTGACGTGAAATATCCATTATTAGACCAAAATATGCAATTATAAGGTGTATGATTGAAGATTAATTTGAAGATTATGTGTAGAATTATGTTCAAATGGTTAAATAGCTCCTGACTCAATTTAGTTAAAATGTTAAGTTCATTATTGATATAAGTTGAATTAATCAAACCGAATTGTAATTATGGATTGAAATGATTGAGATAAGCTTTATTATGTTAAAACAAAGTATTTGGATATTTAAGTTATATGTATCACTTGGTGTGCTTAGATTTCTAAATTAAACCTTAGCCTCCTTTAGTTACGCTAATTAATGTAAATAAAGCCTAACCTTGTGAAATATTATACGGAATAATTATTGTTAGAGAATGTAAGAAATTTCCATAGATTAACTAGATTATTAGGCATTAACTTAGGCTATTAATTGAAGAAATGATCAGTGACATGGAACAAATAAATCCATCACTAACACTATAGTGATGTTAACATGATTAGTATATTAACCATGTGTCATTTATAGAACCAAAAATATCATACTAGTTGGAAGCATGATGATTTTGTTAGAATAATTTAGATAATCAGCATATTTTATCCTAAATTAATGTATTTGAAATGGGGCGAGAACTTGAAATAGGTAGAAATGCCTCATAATCGAAACATCTTATATGAAGGTATAAATGGTTTAATTATTATGAAGTAATATGATGCAAGCATTTTGACATTTAAATACATTCTATTAGAATAGATGATGATAATCTAGGGTCTCCAAGATTGTAAGATATGATCGCACCTATGTGGAGTTTTAAGGTAAGGGTCTAGCCCTTCTTTCTTTTGGGAAGTGAATGATCATTATTGTTAAATTTCTCTACTCTCTATTTGTTGGTTTTGATTTTACACATTTGAGTACCCAAAACTCCTATGATGTTAATAGTTTTCTATCCCATGTAACCTACAACTTTACTGGCTTTCCTTATATATGTTAATGTTGTGGTCTTGCCGACCAGTTTCCTTTCATGCTCTTGACTAATCATTTTGTATGTTAATGATATGGCCCCACTAGCCAATTTTTTATGGATTGTACCATTATATTATGTATAATGTACATGCTTTTAATTAGTTATTTTGAAATATATTTTACTATTAGCATGATGTTATGTCACCCTTGAGGATGCTTTGGGGATGTTACTACCTGGAGGGATGCCACAAGGAGGGTTAAGCATGGGACTAGGCTTGAAAAATGATCAGGTGATACTAACCAATGGTGATGATCTCCCAACTAGTACTTACGAGCGATCCTAATTTGCTGATAGTGGGAATAGCTATTTGTGATTAGAGGAATTTGGCCTGTGGTTGACCATGCCACATCTTTTATTTGTCGAGTGTTTTGGTACTAAGCTAAATGCTTATGTAGTAGAGAGGTAAGGGATAGAGCTAATTACTTGGGTATTAGGTTGAGTGCTTGGGTAATTGAGAGATAAGGAAAACTTGTTGCTATATTTATATTCTGTTTTACTTATTATACTTTATTGTAGGAGCAATAAGGTTGGATTTACCGGCAGTCTACTGAATTTTATATGGCATCTATTATGTTGTATCATTAAGTCATTTCAATGCTATTGCCTATCTTGTTACTTGAATCCCTGCTCATAAATACTTTGCTTATTGATAGATTTACTTTCAATAGTTTTTTGATTGACTATTTGTCGTATTCTTCCCTCACTAAGTCCTCTGGACTTACCCCTCATATTATTTTCTATTTTAGATTATTAGAAGGTTCAATTTTCCATATTGCTCATAGCAGGATTTATGAAGATGTGGTGGAAAATGATTGGCCACAAATGGACTGCTATAGAGACTCGCAGAACATGGGATAACTTTTCCAAGGCGTTCATGGACAAATATATACCTTTGGTGGTCAAACAAGTAAGAGAGTGAGAATTTATTAATTTAATTTAAGGAAGTTAATCTGTTTTCCATTATGAAGCAAACAAGGGAAAGAGAGTTTATGGACCTTGGACAAGGGGCATAATTTGTTAGTCAATATAAGGCTACCTTTAGCCGACTCATACAATTTGCCCCCTCTATGCTGAGAGATTAGAGCTTACAGACTCAACAGTTTATACCAGGGCTATAGCCAAAACTAAGGCAGGGTTTGGCCACTTAGGATTAATAGAATTTCAACTTGGTAATGAGCAAGATACTACAACTTGAGTCAAAGCTGTAAAAGATATAAAAAATTAAAGATAGGGACCAAAAGGAAGAGATGTACTTCGATTGGAAAAGTAATACCGAAAGAAAACAACCAAGGCTCCAAGATAAAAGCACTACCCAACGAGCCCCTTAATCTAGTGAGACTACAAATTTGACTCAAGAGAGACCATGAAAATAATGTGAATTATACGGAGGATTTAATCATGAGGAGATTGAATGTTGGAAGAAGTAAGGCAGATATATTGGTTGTAGTAGCGACCAACACTTCTTGAAAGATTTCCCCAGAAGGAAAGGCCTTACAATCACTATCAAAGACAAAGTAAATGGGGTTGATAGGGGCTGCTGCCCTTTCTTAAAATATTAAAACTTTATTTTTTACATTAAAATTTTTAAAATGTTACACTTTCGGCCCCCTCAAAATATTAAAACTTCATTTTTTATATTAAAAATTTTAAAATATTACACTTTTGACATCCTTAAATTATAAGTTTGTCTCCCCTTTTGTTGAAAATATGCCTTTTTTCCTGTTGTACTTCTTTGTATATATGTGTAATAAAAAATTATATTTTTGATAATTCAAAATTTTGCCCCCCATAAACAAAAATCCTAGCTCAGTCCTTAGTCGCAGTAAGGAAAATAAGTACCTAGAGCTAGTAGAAAGCAAAAAGTATGAGAGCTTGGGCTATTGCCCTAATAGGAGAAGAAGCACGAGATCCTATTGAGATGATAGAAGGTATGATTTCTAATTCTGGAAATTATGAAAATGCCATATATGATCTGGTGTTTTGCATTTGTTCATACTTGTCATATTTTCTCAAACAAAATATATAATATGAGATTGGAGATCGTTAAATAAAAGTTTAGACACAATGTATCAAGATTTACAGATAATGATTGGGGATGGGTATACTTAGCCAGCATTATACAGATGCCTATCCAAGAGTATGATGTGATACTCAAAAGGGATTGGCTATATAGTCATCAGGCATGAGTACCAATAGTAATACACCCTTCTGTAGATAACATCTCCTAATGCTAATTATATACGTGCTAGGGACTAGATAGATTTTGAGGGATGGCAGGTGAGAATTCTTGGCGTATCTTATCAACAAACCTTGAGATGTAGTTCAAAATCAAGGAAGTGGAAGTGATAGCAGAATACCTAAAAGTATTCCTAAAAGAAGTGAGCTTATTACCCCCACCCTATATAGAAGAATTATTTGACTCTCTGTAGGGACAAGAACTATCTCAAAGCTGGAGTCGAAGTAAGTGTACTACCAACTGAAGACCAAAAAAGACCATAAAAAGTGCTTAAACATGGATCTCGAAATCGTGAGAGAGAGCAAAAGTTGTATGCAAAGTTTGTAAGTGCAAATACTAGATAAAAAAGGTAGCTTTTCTTGGGCATGTTATATTCCAAGATGGGGTAAAGATTGATTCCTCTAAGATAGAGATGGTAGTCAACTAGAAGAGACTGAAAAATGTGATAGAAGTTCGTAGTTTTTTGGGTCTTGTTGCTATTAATGAAGATTGGTGTAGAAAGTTTTTGAAATAGCTAACATGTTGACTAAATTAACTCAAAAAGGTCAGCTATTTGACCAAAATGAGGATTGGAACATGAATCAGCATTAATGGATAGAAATTCTAGAAGACTATGATTTCTCCATCACCTATCACCTGAAAGGCAAATGTAATGGCTAATGCCTCAAGTTTAAGGGCTTGAATAGCTCACTTGAAGTAGAAGCATAAAAAAGCCTAAGAATGGGTATTGTGTTAAAATTAATACAAAGACTAAGATTGTAAAGATAAGTGCAATCCGAATTACAGGACAAAATGTGACAAGCCCCAAGCCTAATATATGGATATTGAAACTGAAGGAAAGGTTGAAATCTAAGGAGTCTAAGTTTATTACTAACAAACAAGGTATTCTTCTATTCTACAAGAAAATATGAGCACCAGAAGAAATAAAGGAAGAATTATTAGATAAAGTGCACAAGCTAAGACACACGATGCATTCGAGAGGCTCAAAGATGTATCGGGACTTGAAAAGGTAATTCTGATAGAATATATTGAAAAGAGAATGTAGATTGAATGACAAGTCTGCTCATTTCCTACTCATTGGAATAGTACTCACATGAGAATTTGGGGACTAAATTCTTTTAAGGGGAAAGATATGTAACACCCCTAAAATTTGGTATTTTGAAAAAATAAGGATTTAGAAATCAAGGAACTGATTGGTTGGATTTTAAAGCTCAAAAAAAGTAACAAAAAGGATTTAATTGTAGAGAAATGAAAAGTTTTGGAGTCGAATAGCAATTTGAGAAGACTTTATTGGACCATTTTTATAAATTTTGTGGCTTTGCATGGAATTATTATTAGCCAAAGGGGCCAAAATAGGGCACTAACTAAGTTTGGGGCCAAAGTAAAAGGTTTTGAAATCATGGTAGATCTAATTGCAAGTTGGGATAAAGTTTTGGGGTTGAGAACACAATTTTCAAAAGTTGGCCTTTAAATAGCAAAACAGCCCCTTTCTTTTTCATTTTTTTCTCCTTTGCACCGTGCTTTTCTCTCTCGTCTGTGACCTCACGCCTACAACCAAACTTTGGCATATTTGGCACAATTCTTTTCCTTTCTTTGTGTAGAACATGAATACACCAATTGTTTCCCAAACCTACTAGTGTAGCAGCCAAATCAAGCTCAAAGTTTTGGCCACAGTTGAGCTTTGTGGTATGGCCTCACTAATGACGAAAATGGACTTCTGGGTAATAGATCATGTAACCTTTAGCTCAAGGATCACACTGGTAGCTTCAATTCCTAGAATAGACCACTGGTGGCGATGGAATAGAGCAAAAATCGTGCGGCGGTGCAGTAAGTGTCAAGCAAAAATTAACTTGCAATCCGATAGCATTTGGAAAAATTAATTTGGGGGTTTGCTTAGTTGAGCTGAAAGGTAGCTTCTAGTAGTGGTTTTGGTCGATTTCAATGGATAGCAACATAGTGGCTAAGCTACAAAAATTTCTTCAACTTGTCGTAACGATTGTGGTGGTGTCCTTGGTTTGTGATTTTAGAGTTTCAAATCATAAATCTTAGGTAATAACCAAATTTGGGTTTTAGATTTTGTACCATTTGTTTTTTCCAAATCTTGTAGGGATTGATATAGGTTTTGATATAGGAAATAAGATGTGGACCATACCTATATAATCTTGTAACTTGTGGACCCCGATATGTAGTATCTGTGATAATTTTAGGGTAATTAAGTTTATTAAAGGATTAAAACCCTAAATCATATATTATGTCAAAGAGGATGAAGAATTGATATAAGAATTGGACTTATAAACCATGCATGTAAAATTTTAACCATTTACTTGAATTTATTATATTTTGTGATAATTTTGGTTAAATAAATGGATTAAGTGTTAAAAACTCTAATTTTATGGGTTTGAGACCTAAGTAACAATAATTGGGTTAATTAAGATCATTGAGTGTTATTTTGATTTGAGATAATGTACGAGGTTAATTATATAATTAAGGAACTGATTATGCCCTTTTGCTAGTACTAATAGAATCTTAATTATATGATTGATAAACTAGTAATTTTGGGACTACTAATATTATAATTGTATTTATTTAAGGACGAATAAGAATATTGACTGTTGATACACTCTATTGGTTAGGTGATAAGAAGTAGGTCCTATGGACCAATAAACTACTAACTATGATTGCATTTTCTGAGGCTATGAAGGTGAGAATCTACTGCTTTGGTACTTGATTTGATAATTGCACTCTACTAATTGTTGAACCTTGTGAAGTTCTACCAATCTGGCATATCTTACATTTATTGATTTTTATGATAAACCCCTATGAGGATTCCTATTTTTGTATTGTACTGAATTGTGTTTATTGAATCTATGAACTATTCAACATCTTGCACATTATCTATTAACTGATTGGAATACCCCTGTGAGGGTTATCTTTTGATATTGATTTTGAATTCTGTCTATTCCGGTGCCTAGAACTTCATACTGTTATTGTTCTTATACTTATTCTCAATCTATACTTGCTATTATCTTATTATTTGTTATCATTTGTGTTATTATCTGCCGCCTGGCTGGTATACTTGTTTATCCATACATCATTATGTAGCTACGTTGGCTTATTTGAATTTGTCAACTGTTATTGTTTTGCCTTGTTAGCAAACTATTAATTAACATTTGTTATATGTATAGAAAAATATTAGGCCAAATGCCAATCCTAGTAGAATACTTGGATACCTGTGACATGCTAAGTAGCTTACTTAGGTATTGGCGATATGCAAAGTGGACCTCTTAGATATCCACAATGCACCATACAATTAGTATGGGCATCTACTATATACCAAGCTGTCATGCTTTGGTTAGCTTAACTAGTTGATTTTGTTTAGTTGTTCTCCGTTGTTAAGCTTAGGAGGAGCTGATAAGTTGTTCATAGCTGTTAAGTTTGGGATAAGTCAATATGTTGTTCCCAGCTGTTAAGCTAGGGATGAGTCATGAAGTTATTCCCAGTTATGCACCAGAAGTGCTGATATATGATTGACTGATTAATTAATTGATCAACTAATTGATGGACTAACTGATTGCCTAGCTGACTAACTGATTGCCTGACTAACTAATTGATTGCCTATCTAACTAACTAAATGATTAACTATCTGATTGACTGGCTAGAATAAGGAGAATCGAACGTACACTTCATGTTATGATCTATTGGATCGCATATAACTTGGAGCAACAAGGATGGTGTCGTTCCTTGGTCTAGATTAGGCTATTATCCAAGTTGGAGGAGCCGTCTACATTTTTTTCTAAACTACTTTGGTTGAGTGGACTATTTCTCCCAAACTAATTTAGTAGAGATGATCCCAAGTTGTACGAGCCCATAGTCTCAACTCCCAAGCTAGTACCTACTAATAACCTTGAATTTTTAGTACCTGTATCCTATTATGTTCATGTTTTGATTGCATTAACTGTTAAATTATGATATGTTGAAATGTCTTCTCTTCAGCAGAGCCCTTATGATTTATTTCTGATTGTTATCCCTCATTAAGTTCTTTACTCCTGCCTTCCTATATTTTCATTGATTTTCTCATGAAGTTGTTATTACATGAATTTAGGAATTGTCTAATTTCCACCTACATATGTATATATGGCAAGTTGGCATGTGATTATAAAGAAGGAAATCTAGTCTATGGAATAGAATTTGTCCCAAAATACTCAAATTAGTTATGCTAGATTTTATTAAGACTACTTTTAATATTTAAGGAGGAAAACGTATTACACAAAGGCAATGAGTGTCTCATAATATACTTTAGAGCCAAGATTAACTTATTAATAGTTGAGTGAGAATTCAAGTTACTTTACTATGGTTCGATCATTAGTAGTTGCACTTGCTCAATCTCTATAAAGAATCTAGTATCGAAGTTCTAGTCCATTGATAACTTGTATTGTGTATCTATTTATCACAATTATAAATTAAAGTGCAGTTTAAAAATCCTAAGTGTTTCACTTAGGTAGTAGATATAGGTTTGTTGAATCATGTGTCATTTACTTTATTGCTTATCGCTTTTCGTTATTTCTAGAACTTTAGTTATATCTAAAAGTTCCAATTTACTATTTTACTGAATTATTTTGTTATAAGTCAAAAGTCTCCTTTAAGTTAATTTCTTTTTTGGGGCCTTCAAAATTTTCAATTAGTACCAAGCTGAGGGCTCATATGTATACCACCTATGTAACACCTTATTCGGGATAGCACCTAAGCTAAGACGTCACTCAATTCAATCTTAAATCTTAACCCATAATACAAGTAATAGATCCCTTATAATTTTTTTTCAAAACTTATTAGAAATAGCAATAGATTCAATGTTAAACAAACCTTAACAAAAGTACAATTTACATACATAATAGATTCCATCATCTATTATTACTTCATACATACTACAAACCTTAAGTTCAATTTTGACATATCACAATATATCTAAGTTTAGAACTTAGCATACAAGTGATCCCATAAACAGATATAAACACTTGTTCTATAACAAAACATATATACTCTAATCCAAGCCTAAAGTTCATCTTCATCACCTATTCCTGTATAAGAAAATCAATGAAAATATGGGAAGGTAATTCCAAAGGACTTAGTGAGGGATAACAATTAGTAATAGATCATAAGGGCTCTATTGAAGAGGAAAAATACGCAGTCCAATAAATCATAGCATAACATGCATCTCTGATTCTCCTTATTCTAGCCAACCAATTAGTTTATCAATTAGTTAGTCAGATAGTCAGTCAAATAGTTAGTCATTCAATTAGTTAGACAGACATCAATTAGTCAGTCAGGCAATTAGTTAATCAATTAGTCAGTCAATCAGTTAATCAATCAATCAATCAATCAGTTAGTTAATCATATCAGCAAGTCCTGAGTATAGTAGTTGGTAACAACTTAACGACTTATCCCAAGCTCCACAGTTGGGAACAACTTATTAGCTCATCTTAAACTTAAAAGCTAGAAACAACTTATTGGCTCGTCCCATGCTCAACAATTGGGAAAAACTTATCGGCTTATCCTATGCTTAACAATGGGAAAAACTTAACACAATCAATCAACCATTCTTACCAAAGTGTGACAACTTGGTACACAGTAGATGCCCACACAAATTGTATGGTGCACTGTGGATACCTAAGCGGACCACTTAGTGTATCGCTAACACCTAAGCAGGCTGCTTGGCATGTCCTAGGTATCCAAGCATTACACTAGGATTGGCACTTGACCCAACAATTCCCCATACATATAACAAGTGTCAATTAATAGTTTGCTGACAAGGTAAAATAGTAATAGTTGATAGATTCAAATAAGCCAACATGGCCACATAACAATGTATGGATAAATGATTGTGTCGGCCAATCAACAAATAACAATACAAATGATAACAAATAACAAAACACCATGATCAAATATGGCATTACCATAATTTCCAAAATTAGAAATCATATCTTGTACCATCTCATTAGGATCTGGTGCTTCTTCTCCAGTCAGGGCATAGGCCTAAGCTTGCATCCTTTGTTCCCCCACTAAATCCTACTATTTGCTTTCCTTGTTACCTCAGTCGTGTGTCATCTTAATACTTAAGTGTTATCCAAGAGCCCACAAAACCACTACGGCCACAAATAGCTATTAACACCAGAAGTTCACACTTAAATGATAGTTACCTTAAGAAGTAGTCAAGTTCAACTTACATACTAGATGTGATCTAAATATGTGGGATCAAACTTATCTTTAATGTTCAAAACTTATATAGTACTCTCAACTACCTGTTCTCTTTTATCTGGTGATACTTATACCTATCCTTCACTTATCTCGCCAATCACCAAGTACATTAATTTCACATTTAACATAAAGTGTTTGTCATTCCTAGATTGACCCAAATCATATCTTACCAATAATCCCACAATCCTCAAGAATTCCTCTTCTTCCATTATTAAATGATATCTCTATATCGTCAAAGCATTCACTATTTCAATAGTCCTAAACATAAGCAAGATAAGTTGTTCTATGACTTAAGTTTTCCAAGGTGTATGACATTATCCTCATATATCCAAATTTCTTTTACAAAGCATATATGTATCTAGCATTTCCTTAGTTGACCTTATCAATACACTTATTAATACCAATCAGAAAAACCCCAAGAATTTGTAGTTGATATATTTTTTGGCCATATTTAATTGTCCATAACCTAGGTAAAATCATTTCCTTAAATGTTTGCGAGATCAGAACCTAAATACATACATAATATGGCTATTTCCTTAATTTAAAAGATTGCCAATAAGATCATTATAAATTAATCCCCATAATATAGGCAATTTCCTATGTATTGTGTCACATCCTTAGTTTTGACCTTAAACAAACCTTAGTGCTCATTTTAGTTTAACTAGCTTATGACAAAGAAGATATTTTATTTCCCAACTTAGTGTGTTTTGTCAGGCTCTTTCTACTATTCTATCAATCCTTATTAGTGATTGAGAGTGGAAAAACTCTAGAAATTCCTCAAAGCTATCCTTTGATAGTTTCTATCAATCTTCCAAGATTTCTAACCCTATTTGCTCATCAACAAGGTTATAAGGCCATCTATCTTATCATAATAAGTTTTGTACCACAAGTCTTTCTATCTTCGAACCTACTGGTAGGAGAAAAGTAAGATCTAACATCGTCTTCAATTCTTTCTAGGAGATTTTCTAATTTGAGTGTCTTCCTTGTGATCTTCAAGTGTTTAGCTTGATTGGCTGATGACCATCTGCTATGATTTAGTCGATTGACGATCACATTCACATTTGTGGATGTTCTAGTGATGTCACTTCTCATCGATCATGATTCCTAGCTTTGGAGAACAAGCTCGAGATCGACTAACCCATAATATGCATTTTAAATATTAATACTATCGGAATGGCTACTAAGTAGTTCCTAAGAATATGTATGCTATCAAACAACCTAGTTAACATCCTTAAATGCAATATTACCTAGGATAATTCCTCTCTTATATCTCCATAACCAAATTTTCCCTCCAAAAGTACATAGCAGAAATTTGTTCGTCTTAAGGTATTCACTTCCTTAACGTCAAGCATTATCCCAAAAGTCTATTTCACATCTAATCCTGCATTCAAATTTTCAATAAAGCCTTATATTTTCCTACCTAAAATTCCACATTCCTAAAATTCATATTCGGACATATCTCAAGCATTCTTTAATTTAAGTACACATATCTAAAATGTTTCCAAAATCAAGTTAGATCTCTATTAACCAAGAACTCCACATTCCTAGAATCATATCCTAGGATCAAATACTACAATAACTCAGGTTTTCCTTACCCTGAGTGTTTACATCCTAGATGATTCTCAAATCAAATTTAATTTCTAGTAAGTCCATTAATTCTAATCACAACAATCATTCCCATGTTATCCTAGGTCTTTGGAAACCTAAGCTCTGATACCGCTTCTATAACACCCTACTCGGGATAACCCCTAGCTAAGATGCCACTCAATTCAGTCTTAATTCTTAAACATAAACAAACAATGGCCCCCATAACAAACTTTTCAAACTTATTAGAAATAGTACTAGATTTCAACTTAAGCAAACTTTTCACAAAATGCTATATACAAGTCTTAGATGATCCCATAACATGCAACATAGGTATGAAATATGTGCCATAAGTGGTTCCATAATATTCAACACACTGCATTATATATGTATTACAAATATCGATTCAATCCTACATATCACAATATTTCCAAGTTATACAAAATATCTAAAGGTACCTATAAATGTTTACAAACATCAATTTTATTACAAAATATGTTCATCGATCCAACCTGGAGTCCAAGTCTATTACTTAATCCTTATTTGGGAAAACATAAGCAATACGGGAGGTAAATCCAAATAACTTAGTCAGGGATAATCTTAATAAAGAATAGTAGGGATCTATCAAGGGAAAATCAACTTAATGGATTATAAATTAATAGTCAGAACAGGAACAAATCAGGATTCAAGCAATTAAGATACAATCAAGTAAAATTAACATTCTCAAATTCAAGATTTCTAATAAGTGCTAGCTAAGGAGTTCTTACTGTCAGCTTGAATAGCCTGGCCAGCTTAATTGATTTACTATAAGAGGCATCGCCATTGACCAACTCAATCGATTTACAATGAGAGGTATCACTGTCAACTCATTCAGTCCAAACTAGACCAAGAAACCATAACATCCTTATTGCTCCATGAGTAGAAAACAAGCAATTGGAATATAATCAAAATCAAGTAAACCCAAGTAACACATACAATCCAACAGATTATGACATGACATGCATATCCAATTTTTCTTATTCCAATCTATCAAACAAGTACTTTTACCAAAGCATAACATCTTAGTATACAATAGGTGTCTATACGGACTATATGGCACATTATGGATACCTAAGTGGGTTCTTTAGTATATTGCAGATACCTAAGTGGACTACTCAGCATATCACCAATATCCAAGTGGGCTGCTTGGTGTGTCTCAACTATCTAGGCATTCTGCCGGGATTGGCACTTGACCCAACAAGTGTCTAGTTATATATCACGATTAATTAACAATTTGCTGACAAGGCAAGACAATAATGATTAATAATTTTTAATATGCCAACATGGCCATATATTGATGTATGAACAAACAAGTGTGCCAGCAAAGCATCCAATAACAATACAAGATGATAGCAAGTGACAAGATAATAACAAGTACAGATTAAGAACAAGTATAGTAGTAGATAACAACAAGAAGCTTTGGGCACTAAAATAGATAAAAATGAACTTTTAGCAAAGCACAATCAAGAAGTAACCCTCATAGGAGTATATATATCAAATGATAGATAACAAGCAAGAACTCAAGCAATTTATAGATTTCAACAGCCAAGAGCATGTACAGTACAATCACATTTAACCCTCAAAATATTTTTATGCAAGAACATATAAGTATAAGCAATGTCAAATTAGCAGACCCTCGCCTCTGTAGCCTAAAACATGCAATCACAATTAGCAATCTACTAGTCAATGGGTCCCAATTCCATGTCACCTAATCCAACAGAATAGGTTCACAATAAAAAATCCCCCTTCAATTCTAATAATCCTCAATAATTATAATTATACCATTAATAGACTAAATTCACTAATTGCTCGATTAATACGGTAGTTTTAGGGTTTATATTGATTCTAGTAATGGGATGTAATCTCTCCTCAATTACATACTTATTCTCATAACATTATCCTAAATTAGTAATAATAGTCCAATCATCATAATTAACCCAGTTATCACCTCTTAAGTCTCAAATTCATGAAATCCTCAAATTAGGGTTTAAATCCTTTAATACTCTCATTTTATCCAAGTTAGCATATAATATAACATATCTAGGTCCACTGAACTATATGATAACCCTTAGATGGGTATATACATATATATACATTTCAATCATACATTAATCCTCATTCTTGGCATATTACAAGACTCACAAATGAAATGGTACAATATACATGTATATATTCATAGTCCGATACCCAAATTTAACCTAGGATTCAATTATTGAAGTTCTGGAATCACAAACCATGTACATGACTGCGATCATTGCATTAAGGAGGCCATGTTGTCTTTCCACGGCTACCATACTCCCGTTGCTAGAAAAGACCAAAGTTACCATAATAGAAACCTTTCAACCTCCTAAACCCAATGCCCCTATCAACTTCAAGTTTTGCTACCAAAATAACCCTCAAATCATGCCTTAAAGCTTCTACACCACCTCCCACCATCGTCTCCATTTTTCTAGTTTCCATCATCGTTGCAGTGTTAAATGTCCAAGCAATAGCTCCACAGTGATCCCTGAGCTGTGAGCTACTCAAAATGTTGCCCAGAACTTATCTCCATGATGTTCCACCATTGCCCATCCCTCTCGCCGTGGTCAAGTTTTAGCTCCCATTTTTGGTGGTCTGCCACCTAAAACTTTATGCATGTGGTACTGGGTTGTTTCTAGGAATAAAAGGGAAGGAGATGATTGGTTTAGTTTTGGGAAATGGTGGCCGCTAGAAGGAATCATTAGTGAGGAAGGGAGAGAAGGCCACGATGAAGAATAGGGAAGAAATAAGGAGAAAAATGAAAATTGTTGTATTTATAGAGGCAATTTTTAGAAATTTTAAATTGAACCTCAAAACTTTACATATTTATTCAATAGAGTCCCTTCAGTTAATAAAGTAGGACTTTGACCCTGTTGATCGAGGAATTCCATGCAAACCCACAAAACTTTCAATTGTTAGTCGATCAAGTCTTCTCAAATTGCAATTTGACCCCTAAAACTTTTAATTTCCATGTAATTAAGTCCCTTTTGTTTATTTTTTAAACCCTAAAATCTGATCAACCAATATCTTAATTTCTAAATCCTTATTTTTTAAAAATACCAAATTTCAGGGTTGTCAAAATAGCTTTTATGAAATTAATTAATCCTAGTTGCTAAAAGTCTATCGTACCCACTTGCAAGTACACAACACACACATAGAGAGTATAGCTGGGAGCATGTCAACAACATCAAGAAGAACCAAATGGCATCCAACGCCATATCTCCCACAACCAGAAGACCAACCGCAACAACCCAAGCCTAACACCCTACATCACCACCACCACGCCCACCATCGCATCAACTCTTTACTGAGCCTAAACTAACACTACCCCTCTTCCAGAGAAAATCCAAAAAACCTGTTTGATAAAGAAAATAATGAGTTTCCCAAAACTAATGAACCCCACATAGTTTTCTTGAATTCTAACTCAAAAATATTAACAGTCGAGAGGCAAGAGAAAGTAGAAGAAAAATGCAGTGGAGAGTATGACGATGGAGGAGCCAATGGGTTTATGTAGGAGAAGTGGATGTTTCAAGTGGAGATGCTAAGGGCTGAGTGTAATTTCTTGAGAATGGAAAGAGAGCTTGCTTTGAAGAAGCTGGAGAGGAAATGAGTTAAGATGGAGAAGACTCTCCGATCAGCTGTTCAAACACTTATCTCTAGAAGGAAGAAGATTTTTCAAGGGATGAATATGAATGTGGTATTAGAGAAAGAGATTGAAAATTTATCAGAGAAGTTAGAGGAACTATGAAAGAGCTCAAGAATTAGAGATAATGAAGTTGGAAACTCCATTAATTTTGACAAGAAAGCATGGCTTTTGCAGCGTCAACTGGAAAAGCTTGGAGAATTATCAGATGAGAGTTGTCTGAATGAATGGGAAGAGCTCATTGAATACATTAATACAACTTGTCCTAACACTGATAAATAGAGCTTAATTTCAAACAGCAAAATTGAATATAAATCCAGTGAAGTAGATGAGCTGAGGAAGAAAATGGAGGGACTATCAAGGGGCATGATAGATAGAGTGGAAAAAGACTATAGTTCCATGCTTTCTAGTATAGCCAATAGTTCCAAGGGAATTGAGTGCCCCAATTTCTCTAGTTTTTCAAGCAGACAATTGTATCAAGAATATATATTGCATTGGGACAACAGATGCTCTGGATGTTGCAAGGCTATTATTCGCAAGATTGTGGAGCAAATAAGAGCTAAGAAAGAGCAGTAGTCCTAAATGCAAGAAATGCTAAGGTAGGTCAGAGGAGAAATGGAAGAACTGCAGATATCATGAGATTTTTGGCAAAATCATGCGTACAATTTAGTTTGTGAGATTCAATCCCATAAGTATACTATGGAAGAGTGGAAAGAAAATGCTTATAGCTATGAAATCAAGGCCAATGAACTACAAGTCAAATTAGCTTTACTCAAAGAGGAGCTTCAAAAAATTGAAGCAGATATAAACCTGAGGCAAAATAGGGCGATAAAGTTGATCTTCAATTCTTGTCCTAGAAAATAACTTAAAAACCAACATTTCGATGAACAAATGTGTAAATTTGAAGAACTGAATATAGAAGAAAGCAGAGACCAGGGGCAGCCTACTTCTTTGGGTAAAAACTCGCAAAGGAGAAGAGAGTGCTTCTTCATCGCTTGAAGGTAAAGTGCGATGCTAGTGAGAAAGAAAAACCACACACAAATGATAGCGAAGTCGCAGTCTGGAAGCGATCACTGTTAAGAGACATTGGAAACTTATCATCCTTAGCAACACAAAATGGAGTAGTTTTTCCATTTGATAGTCTTGAGAGAGCTTTAGAGAGGGATAGCAAAGGCAACCGCATTGCAACAGTTGATGGATGGAAGAAGAGGGCCAAACGCATCTTTCCATATTGAGATCAACTCATCCCTTCGACATTAGTATGTCATTTTCATTATTTTCTTACTTCTTTGTTGTGAAGTGACCCAGTTTTTGAAATTGTAAGATTATGTTAAACAACTTTCTCCGAATGAAGAATAAATGAGCCCTTCTAGAAAAAAAAAAAAAAGAAAAAAGAAGTCCATTGTACTCACTTATAAATAATTAAAGCTTCCTAGTTCCTCTTACAATCCAAATGGAATATCACATTTTATGTTATTTTATTTTATTTTATTTACATTTAAACACTCATAAGCACATTAAAGCCTATTACAGTTTGAACTCCTAACATTCCACCTTATCTAGAAAACTTTTGCCACCGAAATACAAGTCACTTAACAAGGGTTTTCTAGGGTGCTATACCCATGATTATGATTTGTCATCATGTACCCACTTTTTAGTCATTTATATCAATTTGATTTGATCTTTACATTCGAACCATTATAAATTAAAGAACCATTCTTCTTTCATTGTTCTTATAAAAAATCATCTTGTTTTAAAATTAAATTATGAGAAATAAAACAAAAATTATTACCCTTCTAATACTCAATGACCAAATTAACTTTATTAATTTTGAAAAATTAAAAAGTCTCTTTTCCTAATATTAAACCCTAAAAGATGAATTTAATCATATGAAAATCAAAGAAAATATACCCTAAGAGGGGAATTCAATCTTCAAACTAAGACAAATTCCCTAAATTAAAAAAATCAGAAAAATTTTCAATTCTCTAGATTAAGATGATTAAATTGTTCCATAAACCACCAAAATAAACACATGGGTTTTTCCATCATGGGTTTTTCCATTATCCGTCGGCTCATGTGCTTAACCATGTTGGAACTACAAATGAAATAAGGAATGAACCAAACTCATCCGCTGCCATTTTTGGTCTAGAATTTTAGCTCCAACCAAACTTGGTTGTCGGCTCCCCGAAGCCACCCCCACACCACCACCCACAAGACCCAAAAAAAGAAAAGAAAGAAATACAAGTACTGCATTTCTAATTAATTATAACGTGAGTACAAGAAGTCTTATTATGATCTGATCCATAGATTTGGAATTTGTTATGATCAACTTAATTTAAGGAATTGAAGATTTTTTTTTCTTCTTAATTTGGGAATTCGGCTGAGTTTGAAGACTGAATTCGTTTTTCAGAGGTTATTTTCTTTGATTTTTTTTTATTGAATTCATCTAATATTAGGAAATGAGAGTTTTTAATTTTCTAAAATTAATAAGGTTATTTTGGTCATTAAGTATTAAAAAAAGATGATTTTTTTCATAATTTAATTTTAAAAAAAGATGATTTTTTAAAAGAATCATAAAAAAGTCATGATTCTTTACTTAATAATGATTCGAATGTGATGATCAGATCAAATTAATATGAATAATTAAAAAAAATACATAATGATAAATTAGAATCATAGTTAGTATAGGACCCTAAAAAGCCCCCACTTAATACCAACATAGAAGTTTTTAATTGAAAAAATAAATCTTTTCTAAAATAGAACAGGAAAACAACATGAATGTGATATATATGATTAGACTTATTATTGCGATGCTAAATATAATTAAGAATTATTCCACAATGCAAAGACTAAATTCTCCAAGAAACGGAATTTCCGGAAGAAATTTTACATGAGATATAGTGCAAGTAAATCAGGTTAGAAAATACCAAAAGCAGCAACTGGGCTCCTAACTGAATGCTTAGCTGATTTCCAGAGTGTATATCCCTGAGAAACAGTGGTAGTTGCAGCATTTGCTGATCTTCTAAATGTAACTTCATATATCTTCTTCTGGTTCAACTTTGTGAAATAAAGAGATCCAGGATTCACAATTACGTCAAAGCCTTGTGGTGCAACAATCTCTACATAGTAACTCGCATTAAGCTCCCCAACATTAGTCACAGTCCTTGTGACCCTCTGATAAGTTTGCCAGAATCTGATGACAAACGAGGGGTAACTCAGCTGCCCTTCAGGAATTCTTGGTTCTGCGGAGCAATTAACTCTACCCAGAAAAATTTTGCACACTTCACGACTCGTGTAATTCAAGCCACACAAGTAAGGTATATAATCGTGAGGCTCAATGTCAAAAATAAGCACTGGATCGCTCGCGCTTGCCGGGTTGACATGGCCTGCACCGCTTGCGAAAACATCAGCAGGACGACGTTTTTTCATCCAGTATTGGCTGGTTTTCATGATTTACGATATCAGCGGTAGTCATTATTGCTGATTTGATGGCAGCCGGCGACCAGTGAGGGTGCACGCTCTTGATCAATGCTGCCACACCACTCAGGTGAGGACAGGAGATTGAAGTACCGGAAATTACATTGAATGTATTTTCTGTGTTGGTATTGTTTTCCACGGAATTAGGCCATGCCGCGAGAATGCTGGCACCTGGGCCTATGATATCCGGCTTCAGAATTCCAGGGCTTACATAGCTAGGGCCCCTGGCAGAAAATGAGGCCACCATTGGAGCCTCTGTATCTCCAATTATAGTTCCTCTGAACAAAATTGTTGCTGTTGGAGTAGATGCTGAATTTATATAGGCCAGGATCTTTTGCCCATCTTCATAGTTGATGTTAGTAGCGGGAATAACATGAGCTTCTGCTGAAGTGGTGAAGCCCTGGTAATCCATGTTCATGAGAATCGCGGCGGCACCACCGACTTCTTTCACCGCCTGTCCCTGTTCAATCCGGGCACTACTTTCGCCATTGGCATAACACAAAACTATCTTTCCTTTGACATCAGTGTTCATCAGTGTCTCTACATTGCAAAAAATTGCAGAAGAATGAGTGTCATGGTTCTAGGGTAAACCAGAGGCAGTTGTCCCAGAGACAAAGTCTTTGGCTGAGAAGCCGATTCACCATTAAGTTGCATATTGCTCCCTAGCACCGCTGTTGCCCTTAAACTTCTGTCAATTGTGCTTGCACCAACTGTGAGAATCCAAGGGGCTTCATTAGACAACGTACTGTGAGTAGGACCATTATTTCCAGCAGAGCAGCTGACAAAAATTCCCCTCTTTGTTGCACTAAATGCACCACGTGCAATGTTGTCTTGATGAAAGGACCTGGAATAGGAGCCAAAAGAGATGGAGAGCACATCCACGCCATCTTCAATGGCCGCATCCATAGCCGCCAATATGTTACTCTCTGAGCAGCCAAGTGAGCAGACTTTGTAAATGGCCAAATGAGCCAAAGGCGTTATGCCAACAGCCCTGCCATTGGCATTGCCAAAGACATTGGCACCTCTCACAAAGTTACCTGCAGCAATGTTTGCTGCGTGGGTGCCATGGCTGTTGAGAACTAGAGGGGTTAGATCGCCAAGTTGGAAGTCTCTTGCTCCAATGAGCTTTTTATTACGCGGTGAAATTGAATTCGAACCTCTCCTTCCATTTAGCAGGCGGGGGAGGCATCCCTTCATCGCTGAAAGAAGGATGATTAGGAAATATTTCACTGTCCAAAACACCGATAATTATGCCTCTGCCATAGTTGGACTCTTTCCAAAGTCCCATATTTTGGTGTAAACCAAGGAAATTAGGTGTATAAGTGTTATGCAAAGTTAATACCTGCTGCTGCCTTGCAGATATGAATCCCTTCTTTTCTTGCATTGCTTTCACTTCCTCGGATGTTAATTTAGCCGCAAACTCTGAAAACACATTACAGTAGGAATAAACCATCCAATGTGTTTTAGTATTTGAGCTAGCTGTAGTCACCCGCAAGAACGAACGGTGCCAGCTTTCTAGATCTTGGGATGGTTCGGACAGTGTGCTATCTGGTACATCAACATTAACAATATAAGTTTCTAAGGAAGAATCATTTGCATTTGCAGATAACAATTGCAAAAGGAGGATATAGATATGATTAAGAATTGGGATTACAGGCATGTTTGATTGTTGTTTGAGTTTTTGCGTAAGGTACTGGATATCCTAAGCTGAAGGACTCATGGCGGCGTATATATTGGTTGCGAGCCTGTTAGTCTCATATTTACATTCTCTTTCACGCACTCTCCGAATTTACTTAGTCTTCATTGGCGGGCTTCTGAAAGTGCAAAAAAGTTTCTTACAAGTTGAAACCGCAACTACTACTTGGTTTCCGAAGATTAAAGCATATAACCTGCAAATCTTGCTTTAAATATCTAAAGGAAAATAATAGATTGTTATATGAGTTTACTCGACGTTAGCAGATAATTCTATTATAAGAAAACCATGTCGGTGAAGTAGTTCATAGTACATTGTAGTACTTCCTTTATCCCATTTTTATATATCAAGTTTGAGGATAAGTGATGTTGTAGACCAGAAAGGAAAAATAAATGCTTTTTTTTTTATGTTAATTAATAGGGATGCAAATGAGTCGAGTTGAGCAGAGCAAGGCCAAGCTTTAACCATATTTTTAGACTTGAGTTTGAGTTCGAACTCAAATCAAATGAATCAAACTTGAACTCAAGTTCTCAAGCTTGATGAGCTAAGAAAATTGAGGCTCAATATCAAGCTCGACAAGCTAATAAAGAAAATTGAGGCTCAAGCTCAACTTGACTCGTTAGACTCAAACTTGCCGTCAAGCTATAAACTCAAGTTCGAGCTCAAGCTCAAAAAGTTAAATTATTTTATAAAACTTCTAAATTGATATATTTTATTATAATATTTATATGTAAATATATTTTTAGAAAAAATATAGGCTCCCGAGTTGGTTCGCAAACTTGCAAATAAGAATTATTTAGCTCGAGCTTAACTCAAAATTTATATGAATTTTGCTAGAATTTGAAAACTTTCTGAGCCAATTCATCATGTTCATGAGTTGGCTCGATTCATTCGTATTTCTATATCAACTTACCTTGAAAATAATAATTTTAGAGTTGGGGATGATAATGGGGGCAGGTTTGTCAAAATACAAAACGTGGTTCGAAGAGTGCTTCTATAGCGCCCCCTCTCGGGATAACACCTAAGTTGAGGTACTATTTCAGTTCATTCCTTAAGCATGCATCACTACAATCAATAGGCCTATAAAATTTTTCACAAGTTTTCCAATAACATCAACAACATCACAATCATATAGCATGCTTTAATCCAAATGTGGAAGCTATATCATAATGCTAGATACCGTAATAAGAAGTTCAACAACATTCAAACCAAAATGTCATCACTAATTCCAAGATTCATATACACAAACCACAAGTATATCAGTAGTCATGACATATTACAGCATCTCTAAACAAAAAACAACCCAAAGCGCAGTCATATACATATACATAAACAGGCTTTAATACAAATCATCTACACCAAGTTTGTCAATCCTCATATCTTCCTATCTCATGCCTGTCTAAATAAAGACGAGTAATACACAAGGGTGAGTCATAAGGACTTAGTGAGGATGGTGTAAAGCAATACATGACCAAATGAAAAACTAAAGTCCACAAATAACAATCAATACCTATTTAGCATAAGGATGACAAGTCTATGCCAAAACAAAATAATGAAGTAAATCAAGTTACTAGCAAATGTTAGGTTGGAAGCTATGACTGTCGACTCAATGGCCTGTTCGTCACAACTGATCTTGCTCAGGAGGTTTAAGGACATCTCAATCTATCATAGCTGAGAAGTGTAAATGTGGCTCGTTTGCCAGAGACATCAGCCCAATTTAGAATGGGATACCACTCCAACCTTATTGCTCTATAAGCATAATATAATTACAAGGATAGCAAACCCAACCACATATACAAGTCAAAAATCAAATCTATCATATATATCAGAACATCTTTGTGCCTCTGTAATAGTACAATAATTGTTCAATTCAGTACAGTAATAATCAGTTTAGTACCTTGAGCATTACAGCACGATAATAATAGTAGCTCAAGCATGGTAGATTGACTGTCAATGAATGCCAATTAAAATAGTAGAACCTCGAGGGTTCAGGTAATAACAATAATGATAATTATATTAGATATCAAGCAGCAAAACCTCATAGGGTTCAATAATCAATCGATAATAGTAACGATAGCAAGGATAGTTATCAGATCAATTGAACCTTATTAGGTTCAAATAATATAACATTGCTTTACTTTAAGAAATACTAGGTCAATGGATCCTCACCTTAATCACGTCAGCAATGTAGTCAAAAGCTACTGATCCTTAGGGTCAAATCCTCCATTATCTATTCAAATGAGTAATCTTATATTAAATCTATGTTCAACCCTAACAATCACTAGCACGTAGAATCATACTAATAATAGCCCTAAATCTGAGTAATTATCCTACTAATACGTGGGTTAGGGTTTGATTCATTGTTATTGCCCTAGACATGCCATTAGTATTGGATGTATAGCCTTATATGGGGTTTACTTATATATATAGTCCCATAACAATACTTGATATTGATCATAGCAATCAAGTTATTGATAAAAACCAAGCTTTTGTCGATTAAATCAGAGTTACATAAAATTAGGATTTTCTACACTTAGTATGTTATATAACCTATAGTTTAAAAGAAATAATACCATTTTGGATTCACTAGGCTTATTTAATAGATCAAAGGTATTTTGTTTTTATGTATAGGTGTCTTGATTGATTATTTCTATCATTATGTATGATAATACAAGGTTTGACGATGATTAGAATGTGTATATACACACATGTAATTACATATATAATCATCATCATTTTATACCAATTTTTCACAAATGAGCTGAAATTTCAATGATCAAGCTGCACGTATGTGTTCTCCATGATGAGATGATGGTTTTGACCAGTCGCTGCTGCCATCAAAAAATTGAACCACCACCACCAAGAGATATTGTTCAGCTCACAGAACTCAACCCTAAGTTAATTTCTAAATTCCCCTTCGAATCAAGCTTTAATTTAGCTAAAAGCTTTAATTGATGATCACTACCAAGCTCTGTTGCGCTGTTTTCCTTCAATTACTCCATCACCGATGATTGTTTCCAGGAACAAAAGGTACCAACATGCTCCTAAGGTCAAAAGCTACAAGACTCAATCCTTAGTTTCATCCAACAACTGCCAGAGGCCAAGTCTAATCAAGCTCCACCGCGGTTCACCTTCGGACTTCAATTTTGCTGTCGTTTGATGGCCATCTTCGACTACATATAGTTGTCTTGAGGTTATAAGAGTGAGAGAAAGGTAATGGCCGGCTTAATTATGGGATTTGAGGTTTGCTAGAGATTTATTGGAGAGAGGGAGAAGACAATTATGGGGGGTAGTGCGCTGTGATAAAGAATGAAAAAATGGGGTGAAAATTAAATTTCCATTTTTATAGATTTAGCTTTTTCCAAATTTGTAGATCCAATTGTTTAAGAAGCCATTCAATTAAGCCCAAAACATTTGTAGTGTAGTTAAACTTAGCTACTAATTTCATGAGTCCTCACATTGGATCTTTTAAATTGTTAAAATTAGACATTAGCACCCCGTAATTAAATAAATGGTGCAATTACATCTTTAAAAATTACATGTTGACCCATAGAACTTTCAAAATTTTTTACAAATATTAAATAAATTACCAAAAAATAATATTTATATAAGATATCAAAATACTGCAAATTTTAGGGGTGTTACAATACCCTTCCTCTCTAAAAGAATCTGGTCTGCAGATTCTCACCTGAATATTGAAAAAGTTCTAGATACTGTTGGCGCATTAGGTCCTCTAGCTTCTATGTTGCTTCCTTAACATTATGATTGCACCAGAGAACTTTCACTTGAGGAATCCTTTAATTTCTAAGTTCTCAAAACTTTCGATCCAGAATACTAACTAGTTGTTCTTCATATGTTAGATCACTTTGCAATGGTATGCCGGCTAGGGGAATAATGTGGGAAGGGGGTTAAGGTAGTATTTCTAAAGTTGTGACATGTGAAAGACATCATGAATGCCCATCACACTTTGTGGTAAAGCCCAATGATATGCCACTAGCCCAATCTTTTCACTTACCTCATAAGGGCTTAAATACCTAGGGCTTAGATTTTTGCCTTTGGCAATCCTTCGAGTTCCCTTCCTAAAAGTACTTTAAGAAATACCTGATCACCCACTTCAAACTCCAAATCTTTTCTTCTATTATTGGTGTAACTCTTCTGGCGATCTTGTGCAACTTTCATTCACTGCTTAACGATCTGAGTCATTTCAATAGCCTCTTGAATTAGCCCTATCTAGATAGGTTTTAGAGACTCATGGCTACCACCTTTATGTTCCTCAAGATCCTAATGTAATGGGGATTAACATTGCCTACCGTACAGCACCTCATATGGGGCTATTTAGATAATAGATTGATAACTATTGTTATATGCAAATTTGATCAAAGGTAGATGTTGGCTCTAATTCCTACTAAAGTTCAAGACATAAGCCCTCAACATATTCTTTAGTATTCAGATGGTTCTCTCAGATTGTCCATCCATTTGAGGATCAGCAGTAGAATCGAAAAGTAACCTTGTCCCTAAGTGCTCTTGTAGAGCTATCCAAAGTTTTGAAGTAAACTTTGGATCTCGATGAAACACAATGCTGACTAGTACTCCATGTAGTTTCATAATTTGTTTCACATAAGTTCTGCTAACTTCTCAACTTTGTATTACATCCCAACTGGCAAGAAATGAGTGGTCTTAGTCATTCTATCCACTATTACCCATATGCTGCCGTAGCCTCCACTGGTTGCAGGCAGGCTCATCACAAAGTTCATACTGACTTGTTTACATTCCCAATCAGGGATTGGAAGTGGTTGCAATAATCCTGATGGTCGCTAATGTTCAGCCTTTACCAGCTGACAGGTTAAGCATCTGCGTACATAGTCCGCGATATCCTTCTTCATTCCATCTAACCAAAATTGCGTTTTCAAGTATTGATACATCTTAATACGTCCTAGATATATCGTGAATCTTATTTTGTGTGCCTCATCTAATAATATTCCTTTCATCTCTTCCAGCACATAGATCCTTTTGTAAAATAGAAGGGTACCTTGACTGTTAGTGTTAAATTTGGATTCACTAGATTCTTTGATTGTTTCTTTTTGTCTCGATATCAAAATATCCTAAACTTGAGCTGGTCGTATCTTAGCATACAACTTTGGCTATATACTCACTCTAGCAAGTCAAACTTTTTGTTTCAATATTACCACGGCATCCATTCTCAAAGCTTTTATCACTATCATTCATGTTATGTAGGCTATTCTAGCTTTGCAGCTTAGTGCATCAGCCACCACATTGGGTTTCCTTGGGTGGTAAGAGATTGAGAACTCATAATCTTCAAGGAATTCTACCCATCAGTGCTATCTCATATTTAGGTCCTTCTATAACCTCAAATATTTGAGACTTTTGTGGTCTGTGGATACTTCAAATGTAGCTCCAAAGAAGTAGTGCTTCCTCTTAGACAGTACAAAAACTATTATGGCTAGCCCTAGGTCATAGGTGGGATAATATTCCTTATATGGCTTGAACATCTGGGATGTATAGGCAATAACTCGCCCTTTTTGCATCATTATGCACCCAAGTCTTTCCTTTGAAGCGTCTGTATATACTACTAAATTTTCAAATCCCTCTAAAAGAGCTAAAACTAAGGCTATTGTTAATTTATTCTTCAGCTCTTGGAAACTTCTTATGCAATCATCATTTCAGTTAAATGGTTGATCTTTCTGAGTTAGCTTAGTCATTGGGCTAGCTATTTTAGAAAAATCCTATACAAACCTTCAATAATAGCTAGCATGACCTAGAAAACTACAAACTTCCATCACATTCTCAGGTGTCTTCCAATTGACTATCACTTCTATCTTAGAGAGATCAACCTCTACTCCATTCCAGGATATGATGTGATCAAGAAATGACTCCTTTTCAATAACATCAACAACATCACAATCATACATCATGCTTTAATCCAAATGCAAAAGCTATATAAGAGTGCTAGATACCATACTAAGAAGTTCAATAACATTCAAATCAAAATGTCATCACTAGCACCATGATTCATATATACAAACTATGAGTATATTAGTAGTCATGACATATTACAACATCTTAAGACCAAAAACAACCTAAAGCGTAGTAATATATATACATAAATAGGCTCTAATACAAATAACCTTTACTAGGTTTGCCAGTCCTCAAATCCTCTTATCTCATTCCTATCTGAATAAATACGAGTAATACACAAAGGTGAGTCATAAGGACTCAGTGAGGATGGTGTAAAGTAATGCATGGCCAAATAGAAAATCAAGGTCCATAGATACCAATCAATAATAGTGTAGCATGAGGATGACAAGTCTATGCCAAAAGAAAATAACGTAGGAAATCAAGTTACTATCAAATGCAATGTTAAAAGCTGTGACTGTCGCCTTAATGGCCTGTTCATCTCAACCAATCCTACTCAAGAGGTTTAGGGACATCTCAATTGATCACAATTAGGAGGTGTAAATATGGCTTGTTTGCCCAGGACATCTTCTTGATCTATACTAGGATACAACTCTAACATTATTACTCCATAAGCAAAATACAATTACAAGAATAGCAAACCTAACCACATATATAAGTCAAAGATCAAATATATCATGCATATCAGAACATCCTTATGCCTCCGTAATAGTATAATATCAATTTAGTTCAATACAATAACAATTAGTTCAATAGCTCGAGCATAACAGTTCGGTAATAATAGTAGCTCAAGCATGGTAGCTTGGCATTAACAGTAGCTCAAACGTAACAACTTGGCAAGGCACTCAGCTAACAGTTCTCCTATACATATATTTTTCAGTTCGATCAATCAAATATCAAATGCCAACATGGTAAAATAATGAGTCTTACGAAGCAGTTTCAATAAAGTCAGTACATAACAATGACAATGAAATCCATCAAGGAAGCTAACACAGCTAACAATAATATACGATGTAGTTTGATAAGTATGGTAACATATGAGATATGGAATTGTTCATGGTACTAGAACAGAAAGAATAGTTGATTCATAACGGTTTTGGTACAAGATAGATAATGGTTACTATTCACAAACTCAACAATTAACAATAAACAATGATATTCAATGAATGATAGTTAAGACAGTAGAACTTCGTAGGGTTCAAGTAATAACAATAACCACAATCCGATAAGATATCAAGCAACAGAACCTCACAGGGTTTAGCAGTCAATCAACAATAGTAACAATAGCAAAGATAGGTATTAGAACAATTAAACCTCACAAGGTTCAAATACTATAACATTACTTTACTCAAAGATATACCAAGTCAATAGAATTTCACCTTAATCACATCAATGATGTAGTCAAACTCTACTGATCCTTAAGGTTAAATACTCTGTCACCTATTAAAAATTGTAACCATATATTAAATCCATGTTCAACCCTAATGATCACTAACACCTAGAATCATACTAATAACATCCCCAAATCTGAGTAATTATTCTATTGATACATAGGTTAGGGTTTAATTCATTGTTATTGCCCTGAACATGCTATTAGTATCAGATATATAAACATATATGAGATTTACTTATATTTATATAGTCCCAAAATGATATTCGATATTATTTATAACAATCCAGTCATCGATAAAACCAAGCTTTTGTCGATTAAATCTTGGTTACATAAAATTAGAGTTTTCTACACTTAGTATGCTATATAACCTATTGTTTACAAGAAATAATACTATTTTGGAATCACCAGGCGCATTTAATCGATCAAAGGTATTCTATTTTTATGCATGGGTGTCCTGATTGATTATTTCTATCATTATGTATGATAATACAAGGTTTGACGATGATCAAAATGTGTATATACACACATGCAATTATATAAAAATTATCATCATTTTATTCCAATTCTTCACAAATGACCTAGAATTTCAACGATCAAGTCGCATGCATGTGTTCACCGCAACAAGATGATGATTCCGCCACATCGCCACCATTGAAGAATTGAACTACCACCATCAGGAGATGTTGCTCAGCTCTTAGAACTCAATGCCTAAGTAAATTTTAGAATTCCCCTTCAAATTAAGCTTTAATTTGGCTAAAAATCGAAGATCACCACCAAGCTCTGCCATGTTATTTTTCTTTAATTATTCCATTGATGGCAATTGTTTCCAAGAATAGAGAGAACCAATGTGCTCTTGAGGTAGAACTTACAAGATCCATCCCTTGGTTTCATTAAATAGCCGTCAGAGACCAGGTCCAGTCGAGCTCCATTGTGGTTTAATTTTGGACTTTAATTTTGCCACCGTTCACCGGCCATCTCCAATTGCATATAGGTGTCTTGAGATCGCAGGAGTGAGAGGAAGGTCATGGTTGGCTTAGTTTTAGGGTTCAAAGTTCACTAGAGGTTTGTTAGAGAGAAGGAGAAAATGGAGATGGGGGGTGGTGCGCGGTGACAAAGAATGAAAAAATGGGGTGAAAATAAAAATTTCCATTTTTATAGATTTAACTTTTTCCAAATTTGTATATTGACCCCAACAATTTAAGAAGCCATTCATTAAGCCCAAAACATTTTTAGTGTAATTAAATTTGGCCACTGATTTCATGAGTCCTCACATTTGGTCTTCTAAATTGTCAAAATTAGACATTAGCCTCGCATAAATAAATAAATAGTGCAATTACACCTTTAAAAATTGTATTTTAACCCACAAAACTTTTTAAAATTTTGCAAATATTAAATAAATTCCTATAAGATATCAAAATATTGCAAATTTTAGGGGTGTTACAACTTCATTAAGGTTAATGTGCAATTAGAATTTGTTCCCTGCCTCAAATGGGTGATTAGGAGGGAATTTGGGCTACTAGACTCATTAAACTTGTTACAGTTTCAAAACATGCTCCGAATTATGAGATTCAAATTTTACCAAACCTATTGCATTTCTATTCATAATCAGTAGAGCCACATGATTGATTTAATTAAAATGATTTTACCATAAAAAACTAAAAATAAAAAGAATTCATTTTAAGAAACTAAACCTTAGTTTAAAATGTCCAAAGAAAGTGAATTTAAAAATTCTAGAGATTGATTACGTGGGTATGAGGTTATCATATTTAGATAGACTACCACGAAAAACACAAGATTAAACCTAAATAGAAGTAATAATCTCGTTATTATCTTTTTAAATATAATTTCTTCCTATGATGGAGTTTTACATTTAATTTTGTTTCAAATAAATTAGAAAAATAGAAATCAAAAAATATTACATAGATCAATCATGATTAGAATGACAACATAAAACCACATTTGGCTTTTGAGAATGATTTTTCAACATCTCAAACCCATTGTTGAGTTCCACTACATACTTTCTTCATATAAAGTTAGGTGATGCTTTAAAGGTTCTATATAATTGATGAGATTGAAAGTTGTTTTACTGGATTGGGTTGTGTTTAGGCAAATTCGACTAGAGTGGTTGAATGATCTAATAGTGAAATCTCCCTAAGCTGAGATCTGCAACTACTAGCAAACGCCAGACTAGCCAAGGTTCCCCCAGTTGAGGCACTCTAACGCTCAAGTTAGTACTAGTTGAGTAAAGAAATCAAGCAGTAGAGTAAGAGCATATAGTAAAAATGACTTACTTAGAAGGTGGTTGGCAACGAGGTATTTATAGCCATATCCAGGTGGATGATATTTTTAGGATGCCCCTATCAAGTGTAGAAGGCTTTTGTTCCTATTTGGGAGCTATATGTCATTTCTCATCCTTGTACTATTCCAGGCGGCACCACCTTTTGCTTTCTTGGGAGAATCGTAACCTAGAGGTATGCTTCCTGATAGAGTTGGTGGTAGAGGTGGTACTGGGATGGCTTGCACCATTAATGCAAAGGTACGCTAATTGTCAGGGTATTAAATATAGTAGGGATATGATTCAACACCAAAGTAAGCCTCTTGGTTGATGATGGTCAACCATAAAAAGTCATCAACTAGAGAAATAGTTGAAGAGAATAAGCGACCTGAAGCTTCTCATCCAGCATGGTTGGGAACAATTCACTTGACCTAGCAATTATGGTCGAGCGGCTTGGTTTAAGTCATCGCAAAAGTGAAAAAGTGATGGTTGATGATCTTGGCCCAATTGGGCCTAAAAACATAATTAGGCTTTGGATGCAAAGTAGGCCTAGAAGTGTACTCTAGAGTTGATAACTGTTAGGCTGAATCTATTAGGCCACCTTATATCATGAGTCTTTCCCACTTGTGGTCTTGATTGAGCTTGTCGAGAAGAATGAAAAGGGATTAGACATAGAAAATTGATGATTTTGGATATTTGGTCGAGGCTTAGGACATTCGACCAGGGTTTTTAAATATTCAATTGGGGTTTAGTGCATTTAATACATCTATTATGTTGAAGCATACGAAGCGCTAAAAGACGACTGTGCAATTATTACTTCTAGTTGAGTTCTCTTATCTAACTGCTTATAAATAAGTGTAGTGAAATTACTCATTTTACACTTTTACTATATTTGATCTGGTTGAGCTTTGTATTCAAAGAGCCTTCTTTCCATTCCAAGACTTTAGAGTTTTGTCTATAGCCTTTAAGTTTTACCTCCCTCTTCTATTTTTTCTTTGGTTGGTTATTAAACATGTTGAGTACTTTAAATAATGAGGACACTAGATCCCAAGGGGTATAAATCCATGGGAAGGGTGAGAGTGAGAGCACATCGAGTAGTTCATCAAGTTCAAGCTCGATCTTTAGTAGCTCAAGTGATAAGAGGGCTTCTTTAAAGGGTAAGGCAAGGCAAATGAGGTGCCTGCATCATGTGGTCAACTTTTTAGCCCTGATCACTATAGTGAGATTGTTTTGAAAATTACCCTAGCTAATTTGATGTGCATTAGGGAGCTCTACCATATCCCTACAGAGTATGAACTCTTAACTCCTAATCTTTGGGGTAGGATGCATCGACCTCCAAAGCGTTGTATTACTATTTTTGAGAAAGGGTTTATGTGTGGGCTTAAGTTTTCTCTCACACCAGTTGTGGTTAACCTCTTAGGAGGTCTAGAGGTTAGCTAATGCAATTCCTTCCCAACTACATTTTGACCATATATAATTTCATTGTGCTGATGCACCTATTCAACCAACTAGTTTCTTCGACTAATTTCTCAAATCTTTTTCTTCTCCTAATGTCCCAAAAGTCAAATAGCACCAAGGAGTCCAAATTCTATTATCTTACGGTGTGGCGGTATAAAAAATTCTTAGTAATCCCATCTTTCTCCTACAACCAAAAGTGGAAGAAGCATTTCCTTTAATTTAAGGGCCCAAGGGGTTTAATATACCAAGGGGGTGGTGGAGGGGGCACGTTAAGATATTTAGAAATCTGACCCCAAGTTGGTCAAACACTTTTATCCAAGACCTTATTGAGTTTGTCCAAATAGAGGCCTCCATTTGAATTGAGGAAAGATGTTTGGTTCTGGCTGGCTTATCACTGGAAGAGCTGAACTTACTAAAGGTGATTGACTAAGTAGTTCTTTATCGATTGTTATAATTCTATTCATACTATCTTTCTATTCGAATTTAATCATTTTTCTTTTGCATTGTGCTGGCAGATCAAGAAGAGATAATAAATTGAGTAAGATAGAAAGCGAAGGCCTACACTCAAAGAAACAAAAAGTGCCGCTAGGCCACGGCCTTAATCGTAGCTATAGTACCTTCAACTGCAGCTCCCATAGCTCATGCTGTAGAATCAACCCTGAGTGCTTCCGCCCTTCGACTAGTGGTGATGATAAATAGTAACCCTACCGATCAAGGTAAAAGGCCTACGGAGGTCTCATTCGAAAAAGGCTAGCATACAACAAGCATAAAGGAAAAGTTGCTACTGGCTATGACTTTTTGGGAAAATGCAATGATATAATGTTATTTTAATTTGGGATAAAGTCGAACATGGCCATCCACTACTCAACTTCCATAATAGCATAGGGGTCGATTGGGGCCGCAATGCTCAAATGCATGGTAGTCAAGCTCTTCGTGTCCAACCAGTGAAAATTTATGGATCTAAGCCAGGTTGGTGTTCTAAAGGCTCTAGCATACCACTGTAACATTGTAAGTGTATGATCAATTTAACTTTCTCGTCAAATGCTTTTTCCTGATCGATAACATGGTAAGTTTTTCTTTTAGGTAAGCTAGCTTGGGTATCACTTCTACAGGAGGTCAGAGTTGGCCCAGGCTGATTGAGAGCAGCAGCATGAAGGTGGGGATATAGACACCTTGAATAAAAAAATTACAGATCTCTATAAGTAGCTCAACACCAAAGACCAATAGCTAGTCGTGGCTATCCAAGAAAAAGTTGGATGGATAAGCTATTACACAATGCTCATCTAGATGAGTAGCGGAGCTACGACTTTAGTCAAACAATGGGGTGCAATGCCGTTCTGCAAGAGACATGAGAAGTATTCTTTAGAAAGCTCTCACTAATGAGAAAGGAGATGATGCAACAATTTATGCTCTGCTTAGGCTTTCAAGATACAAGCATAGTTTTCTTGCTTGATGATGCATGGATTCCCTTTAAGAAATACATTAAGCAACTCAAGTATTTGAGTTATGCCTTTGGGGTAGGGGATAAAAATTTTGATGTTTGGTCAGTTATTTTTAGGATAGCTTCGGCCTTGACCCATTGGTGAAGTACTCAACTACAATAATTATGAACTTTTGCTAACCCATTATCTTTGGCAATAAACCTAAAATATCAATCCCCCACTAGTCGAATGGCCAAGTGATTTGAACATTAACCATCGGTTTCATAAATTGGTGTGGGAGGCTTGAGTGGACTTGGGATGATGGGCACTTTTCAGCAAAATCAGCAACATCTTTTAGTAGAGTAGGCCAAAATTATTCGTACTTGATGATCTTAAGGGCAAGGGATCTTCCTCCTAAATGATTCCCGCACATGCCTATATGAATATCCTGTAAAACCTCATGTGCCTGGTCGAAATCCAAGTACCTCAAAAGTGGTCCAACGATCGACCTCTTATAGAGCTAGCCATTTTCATCAAGTGCAAACTTGGCGGCTTATCCTCAAAGACGACATGCCTCATTTTTATCTTTAGGGACCATGTCATGGCTCAAGTAGAGCTTTATTAGACCTCGCCATGAAGAAAGTATCTCCTCGATGCTCCACACCAAATTCTCTTTGAGTATGCCTATTGATGATCTATCAGCGATCAAAAAAGTTATTGTCCTGTCTCTTGTACCCTTGGTTGAGCTAGTAAATTTAGACAAGGCATTCACGTACTCATTCTCAGATCAAGGTACCTAGCTGAGAGTGAACTTTTTGAATGACTGCTGTAATCTTCTAATCTCTGCCAAGTACTAGCTCATTGACGAGTCCTTAGCTTTAAAATTTTCTTCAACCTGTTCCACCGCTAACTGAGAATCTATGATTGCTACCAAGTGCTCGACTCCTCAGTTGAGTGTCACCCTCATTCCAATGAAAGGGCCTCATATTCAGCCTCATTATTGGTAACTACATAATTAAGTTTGATCGGAAAATCATATTTCTTCACTGTCGAGAAACAGAGAGCTACTCTTGTCTCCCCTCCTGACATGGTCGATGATCCATAAACATGCAAAGTCCAAACAAAAGGAGTTTTGCTACTCTTTTTGAGGAGATCGACCTACTCGGCAATGAAGTCGGCCAAGACTAGTGCTTTGATGGATGTTTTGGGTTGAATAGTGATATCAAACTCTCTTAAATCAATAGCCTATTTTGTTAACCTCCCTAAAGTGTCTGGCTTCAAGACTACATATTTCAATAGTAGGTTTGATAGTACTATCATCACATGGGACTGGAAGTATGGTCATAGCTTTTGAGTCGCTATGACTGATGCCAGGGCAAACTTTTCGTTCTCCAAATAATTATGTTTTGGTCCTTCAAGTGCTTTGCTACAATAATAAACTATTTGGTGATTTCCATCCCTGGTCGAAACCAAGACTAAGCTGATCGATGTTTCAAAAATAGCTAAATAGATGTGTAGTACCTCTCCGAGCTTCGGCTTGGCGAGCATGGGATATAAGGACAAGTATTACTTTAATTCAACCAGAGCTTGATAACACTATTTATTCCATTAAAAACACAACTTATTAGCGTTTCTAAGAATCTTGAAGAAGGGAAGGCTCTTGTCAGCTAAATAGGCAATGAATCTTTCAAAAGTTATAATCCTTCTGACCAGGTGTTGTATATCTTTGACTATTCAAGGTGCAACAATGTCCAACACTACCTAAATTTTCTATGGATTGGCCTTAATGCCCCTTTGACTGACCATATAATCGAAGAATTTTCATCATCAAACTCCGAATGTACACTTGTTCGAATTTAACTTCATGCTGAATGCACGTAATATGAAATAGGTGTGATTGAGGTCAAGTAGATGGTCCTCGACCCTTTATATTTTGACAATCATGTCATCGACATAAACTTTTATAGAGTTGCCAATCTCATTCTTGAACATAAAGTTGACTAGTCTCTAGTAGATTGCTCCAGCATTTTTGAGTTTGAATGGCATGACCAAAAAGTAGTAAACTCCATTATGGACTACAAATGAGATCTTGTCCCTATCTTTAGGAGCCATGAATATCTAGTGATACCTTTGAAAGGCATCCATCATACTTAATAGTTCACAACCAGCCATGGAATCTGCTAACAAACAAATTTATATGAGGTCAGGGGTAAGGATCCTTAAGGTAAGCTTTATTCAAATTGATGAAATCATTACACATGCGCCATTATCCCTCATTCTTAGAGATGAGTACAACATTACAAAGCTAAGATGGGTACTAAATTTCTACAATATAGCCTATATCTAAAACGTTTTTGACTTCCTTCTCTATGATCTAGCTCCTCTAGGCATTGTAGGTTCTCATCTTTTACTTGATGGGCCTATAAGAGAGGTCGATATTGAGGCGGTGAATGATGACACTAGGGTCAATCCCCTGGATGTTGAATGCCTTCCAAGAAAAGACATTAATATTTCTCCATAGAAAATTGACCATGAGACATTCCATATCGTGGCCTATATCTGTTGTAATCCTGGTGGTCTTGTATGGGCTCTACTCTAGTATCTTTTAACTTTCTCTTCTTGTTGGCTTGGCCTTTCTCAGGTTTTTCTATAGAGGTGTCTCTCAATGTCTTCAGTTTTAATTAAGTGATCATTTACTTGACTCGATCAAAATTGTATAAAATCACCAAGCTTCTTTAATGTTGCATAGCAGCTCGCCTATGCTTGCCGAAGTTAGGAATTTAATTTTTATATGATAAGTTGATACAATAGCTTAGAAATTATTAAGAGCTAGTCAACCAATTATGACATTGTAAGCAAATGGAGTGTCAATGACATCAATGTCCTCATACAAAGTGTCTCCATAAATGATGTAGAGAGGTTGATGGAGCCTTTTGGTATGATTTTTGACCCCCTAAATCTAACAAGAGAAGTACACATGGGCTTGAATTTTAGCTAGCCTAGGTTCATCATTTTTAATGTTGAGAGAAAGATGATGTTGGCAAAGCTATCATTGTCGATTAGAACCTTCCTAACTTCAAAGTTGGCAATCTCAATGGAGACCACCATAGGACAATCAACTTTATGGTCAATGTTTTATCCTTTGAGGTGGGCCAAGTTATTGTCAGTGAAGGAGTAGACTCTGCATTAGTGGAAAAATGGAATGTTATTTCAACTAAAAAGGTTTTGATTTACTCTAGCCTCTTCTGCGTTTGCCTCATCACCGATTTTGAGTCCCTTTAATGGGACCTCCCATAATCATGTCAATCTCTCCTTAAATAGATAGACAGTTATCTTGGGTAGGTTTCTTTCCTTTATCATCCCTTTTCAGGCTAACTAACCTTTCTCTATAGAGAGTTTGGTTGATTTTACCCTTTTTAGTCTTAATAGCTTTTGCAATATATTATTTGAGATGGCCTTGTCTAATCAACCTCTTAATTTCATCATGGAGATTGAAGCAATCTTTTATGTCATGCCTCATTTGCTTGTGAAAGTGGTAATATTTCTTTGATTTTTTTATTGCCTTAGTCTCGATAAACTTTCTCAATTTCTTGAGAAGGTTATTATGATAGATTGTGAATAGAACCTCTTTTCTTGTGTGATTCAATAGAGTATAATCATGGAAGCATTTGATTAGGGAGCAACGACCCTCCCTCTATTGCCATTCATCTTTTTCTATATTATTTTTTCTTGACCTCAGTGTTGCTGAATTTTAGTCTGTTCATTTCTTTCTGGATCATATATCTTTTTGCTAGGTCACACAGCTCTTCCATCGATCGTGGGCATTCCTGCACCAAAGCATTAGTACATTCTTTGTGTCGGAGTCCCAAGAACAGCACATCAAGAACTTGATCTTGGGGTTGTTGATCTTCAGCACCTCCGTGTTGAACCTAGTAAAAAATTCATGAAAGATCTCCCCCTCATTCTGCTTCACAATATAAAGATAGGTATGGGGGAGCTTCGCCTTTTTTTGGCTGGCAAACTAGTGCAGGAACTTATCACATAGTTAGTTGTAGGAGTATATCAATGATGGTTCAAGTTTGATAAACCAATCGAGCGCAATACTCTAAAAAGTGTTAACCAACATCTTCATGTGTATGTATTTATTATGTCCATGCAGTTGCATCATACGCTCAAACTACATCAGGTGCTCATTGGGATCGGTTGAATTATCATACTATGGGAATCTGATCAAAACCTTTGTGTCAACAGTAATGCGCTCTAGGGACCTTCGGGGTTGGCATCTTTTCAATATTTCTTCTCAAGATCTCATTGAGGCATTTATTCAGCTACTGCACTTGGTGGGAAACTTCTTCCCACTTTTTCTGATCTACTTGGGTTATGTTGTGGTCAAATTGGGGCCCAGCACGCTCGGCCCTATCATAATGTGAGGCTTGAATAAACTAGGCCACATGATCTACTGATTTGCCAATCTCTTCATGCTGGTCCAGTTTTGAACATTCGACCCTATCGGGCTACGAGGCTTGATTAGGTCGAACGTAATAGTCTATAGAATAAGCAATCTTTTCCTGTGGCTCCAATCATCCCTTTTCTACATGGAGATGCCTTAGGCTAGCTTCTTATTTGGTTAGTGAGCGCCTAGACTTTGGGTGACCATGACTATCCCTAGGGACCTCTCTTCTAGTGGTGGTGGTTGTGGAGTTGCACTACCCACGGAGGTAGGCACAATTGTGTGCCTATTCAGCACTGTAGAAAGCTAAGCAAAAATTTGGGTAGAAATTTGTTCGCTTATCAACTACATTGACTGGGGCATGGTTAGGGTAACAACTTACTCTAGTAGGGTACTGGGGCCCAACGCATGTGATTTTTGTTGAGGTTGAAGGGGAGGAGGAGATGTTATCCTTTTATTTTCTTCTCTCTCAAATGCGGCTCGCCTAGTGTTCACCATTTTTTTTTTAGTTGCAATCTCAAGTTTCTCATAGACGGTGCCAAAATGATGAGGTTGAATGCTATTTTACTGGGTTATATTTAGGCTAATTCAACTAAAGTGGTCAAATGATCCAATAGTGAAACTTCGTAGGCTGAGATCTGCAACCACTAGCAAATGTCAGATTAGCTGAGGTACCCCAACTAAGGCACTCCGACACTCAATTTAGTACTAGTTAAGTAAGGAAATCGAGCAACAGAGTAAGATCATATGGTAAAAATGGCATACCTAGAGGGTAGCTAGCAACGAGGTATTTATAGCCTTATCTAGATGGATGATATGTTTGGGATGCCCCTATCAAATATAAAGGGCTTTTGTCTTTATCTAGGAGCTATAGGTCATTTTTCATTCTTGTACTATTTCAGGTGGTACCGCCTCTTACTTTCCTAGGAGAATAACACTCTGGAGGCACGCCTCCTAACAGAGTTGGTGGCAGAGGCAGTATTGGGGTGGCATACGCCATTAATACGGAGACATACTGACTGTTAGGGCATTAAATACAATAGGGATATAATTTGGCACCAAGGTGAGCACCCTGGTCGACGATGGTTGATCATAGAAAGTCATCGACCAGAGAAATAGTTAAAGGGAATAAGCGGCCCGAAGCTTTCCATCGGGCAGGGTTGAGAACAATTCACTCAAACTGGAAGTTATGGTCGAGTGGCTCAGTTCGGGTCATCGCATAGGTGAAAAGGGGATGTTCGACAACCCTGGCTCAATTGGGTCTAGAAACGTAGTTGGGCATCGGATGCAAAATGGGTTGGAAAATATACCCTGAAATTGATAACTGTTAGTTTAGGTCTGTTGGACCATCCCATATCAATAATATCTGATATTTAATTCTAAATAGTTTTCTCAAGTTGCAAGATGGAATTAATGAAAGTAGTTGTGCATAGTTGTATCTGAAGTATCTGATTATGTGCAGGCAAGTAATTCTGCTCTAGGACCTTCAACAGCTTGAGGATGCCCAATTATGAGTAAGTCCAATTAATTAAAAATTGATTGAAAATTGAATATTGTAATTTATGAAAAATTATAATTTAGCCAGGGCTAATTCTTGAAACTCAGTAAAAAAGATACCTAGTGATTATATATATACATGCACACATACTTACACATGCACATGCATACACACATTTAAAATTCATTAAAATTTGAGATCCGAACCTCACGGATAATATTCTGAAATCTTTGCTATTTGATGATAAAAATGGCTCAATGATGGGGCGATTCTGCTGATGGAGAGTGTGTCTTACTCTCCCCACCGAACTATTCTTATCTAGATTGTATTGGACTATACTTTACTAATCGCATAGCAATTATAATTATATTTTTTATTATTTTTAACAAAAATAAAAAGGATATTTTTTTTAATTATGCTTATTTGTAATTGTTTCATATTTTTTAAAATACACACCAATCATGTAGTAAGAGTAACTACTGATTGTGTGATCAGTTTATCCATAAAAAATAATTATTTTAAAAATGTGTCGTAGAATGAGAAAAACAGCACAAGCAAACCTATTTTTCATTGGGAACTTACATTTTTATCTCATTAGAAAGTCCAGAAAATCATGAGCGGAAAGGTACGGTGAGGCAGATTGCTGGAGGAAAGAACTGCAATCATGTGAATACAATAAACTTCCAATTAATTTTTAGTTTAATTAATGCGTGAAAATTATCTTAAGGACACAACCTACTTAATTCTTTAAATTGGAAAAGCCCCATGCAGACCATCTAAAGAACATATTAATTAGAAGGACATCTGATTGAATTCATAAACTATTTAAAATATTTTATAAAACATTTAAATACTTATAAGAGAGATACTTATTGATAAATTCACATATTAGATATTAAAATTTTATAGCATTCCTTTTAATACAGGAAATTCTATGTACTTCTGGAATTGATTTTAACTAACTCATGTCGTTTGAGTATATTAATTAGAAATAAATTAATTCTCATTCTCCATTTTTTAAATTTTATTTAGAATTTAACACCTCAGTTTGGAATTAATAATCTTGCATCTTAGAAACATAAAAGCACAAGATAATTTTAAATAAATTTAAGCCGAACACCTTCTATATATTTCTTTGAAAAATAAATTCACCCAGCAATACCCTCTATGATTAAATCTGACCCGAAATATGAAACTGCAAGGTGGTACCAAGTGGCTGTCTCGCCGTGGATGCTTACTAATTTCATTCAAACATTTAGTACAAGGCATTATCATCACTAGACATATTTCAGTCCGCGTACTGTTGCCGACGTACTGGAAGGATCAGACACAACTATAGCCTATTGAATTGTATGACAAGTTGTACATTGAAGAGCTTTTATGTAGGCTTCAACTACCTACATCAGTGAAAGACTATATATTGGGAAAAAGAATCTCAACAATCATTGGAGACGTCATACAGAATCTCCTCAGCACCATCGCAAAATTTATCAAAATTAAAATAATAAATAGCAGCCGGCATTGCAAAGTACAGAGATTAGCTTGGATATATATGCCAATACTAGTTATTATTATGAGTGATTATAAGTCCAAAGGTATGAATTAGACCTAAGGTATTTTAATGCAACAAAAATTAATCACTTAAATTATTTTTTGACATTTCAAAATACTTTTAGTCTTTTGCAGAAAACTGTTTTAGCTATAGACTTGATTTTATAAAAGCCAATTAAACAATCTATCTAACCTCAGTAATAAATGAAGCAGTGAAAACAGAAGTAAATGAATATTTGTATTTATAGAGGTTCGTCAAACCAGCCCCTTTATCTAAGTTTTTTATTTAAGATTTTGAACATGTCAAATTAATTAATATGTGAAAAAAATTTACAATTAAGTACAAAAATTTGACCAAATAAAAGTAATAAGATTAGAAACACCCTAAAATGGTAAAAACTAGCTCTTTGATAGGGGCTAAACTAGAATCACATACGTGATAAGGCATATTCCAAAGTATTGCAAAACCACCTACTTTGTGAATAGGTCCGGAGGAACTTTTACTAGTTTCACTTGCACAACTTTTGTGGACTAATGCACGAGTTACTGTTACTTCGTATGGCAAGCCTCAGACTCTCTTTCCAGACCAAAAACTAGAGCACTGCAAAAGATTCCAGATAGTGCTGTTTTACTAATTTCTTCACATAGAAGTCCTTAGAGCAATCAAACATTGATTTTTTCTCTTCACGGGGTCTTTGAAAAGCAGGTCCGACTTTCATCCCTTTTTTGCCACTAGGTCTTTCAAGACATAAGCCGCCCTATCATCATCTTCCTAAGGTTCATCAAAGGCAAGCTCCCCTTGACCTTCTTCACCATAAGGTTTCTCAAAAATGCATGTGGAGCAAGGAATTAACAACAATTAAGCACAGAATGTGTATGAGAGTGTCACACAATTCCTCAAAATACTTAATAAAGATCTTTTTTTGAACTTAGTGACTCCCACATAACAATGTTGCATATTTTCAAATTTATATCCCATGTCCAATGACTATAAATTTTTGTTTAGGTAAGTGTCCATTGGAATCAAATAAGAAAACAAGACATTTAAGTAAACATGCATCAATATTATAAATTGCGGATATATCAAGGATTATAGCAAGATATAACTTTTTTTTCTTTCCTAAGTTATAGAGATGGGAGTTATGCTAGAATTGTCAAGAAATGTTTCAATTATGGAAAGTAAATTCCAGCACATAGACAAATTCCAGAAAATAATATGGAAAAATAGTCATAATTCGATTGCATGTTTTCAACACATAATTTTAGGAATGCAATTTTGTCATAATCTGAACAATGTAAATCATCAAAGGATTAGCAATTATACATAACACAATTACGAGCAAAGGAATGATGAAATTAGAGGAGAATTTGAGACAAAGTAAATATCAAATTAGAAAAGAATAAATCGCGATTCTTCTATTTTAGATGGATGTTGAGATAGAATTTTCGTCTTAAAGTTTATTAAAAAATTATTTTCCATTTGTTAGCTTATGAGGGTATCACCGATGAATTTAAGTTCAGTTTTTTCATTTTCGAAAGTTTATTCTCTTATATTGTACATAGTTAGGTTCATCTTTGCGCAAGCTAGTAAATAATCATTGAGGGGTTGCTTAGCTAGACTTATTTAGAATATCTTATATAAGTTTCTATACTTATAAAATATTTTTGGAACTTATAAGATGCTACATCTCTTTTAAAATCAGTTGTTAAAATATGGTTAAAGCTAATGAATTTACTAAAATTTTAAAAAGAAGCTAGGAACTCATTTTTTCTTCAAATTAAAAGAACTTACAAGACCATAATATATGTTTGTAGCTTTTATGCTTTTCTATTAAAATTTTGACCAAATAATTTTGACATGTTATAAACTTTTAAATATTTTATAAAATACTCTGAAAATTTTATAAACTCACTCAAACATCTCTTGCTTTGGTCGTCTTAGTGAAAGCCATCTTAAATAAAAAGGTCATTACAGAGGAAGTGATGTTTACTTCTATATGCTTATTTATTCAAGTTGTAATTTCTCGTCATGCTTACCAATAATAAGACATTAATTTTCACTTCAATCAATTCTTTGTTCTTCAGGAAAAGAGAATTTAGTAGTGAAGTGTGGATGCTCTCATAATATTGAATTTAACCGGAACTTTGTAAAGTGTGACTGGAGAAATTCTTGTTGCGTCATTTATCATATATTTGAGGAAACACGATGATTTAATTCACGATTACTTCATCAGGCAACGCCAACTTTTCTCCATTGTTTTCACAATACAGTCGAAGCTTTTAGTTGGACCATGTTTGATGCTTGCTCTCTTTCTCCTCTTAACTGACCAAACAGTCCCGAGGAAGATTCTTTCTGTTGCTTGACAGAGCAATCCAGCCGGCGTGCATTCCGTTGGCTGGAATATGCACGATCTTTAGAGTTTTGAGTTTTTGATTGATATCTTTAATTTTATATTTTTTCCCCTTCTTCTTCTTTATGCAAATGCCTTATTTGATGATCAAATTTTGATTAAACTTTGGATTTTTAAGAAAAGGCAAATTTTTATTAAATCCCAAAAATTTGATTGGTTGGCTTTAAATTAAGCATGCAATCTCCTACATATTGATTCACATTAAAGTACATTATTTGCACTATCAAATATTGACAGTACCCACAATTTAAATTGGGATTATATGTATCAATTAAGCTTTAATAACCTTAGGCAACAGTTCTAAATATATAAAGAGCACGCATTTCCACCATAATACATGAATTTTTCATGCAGCTATAGACCAATCATATAAGTCAATAATTAAATCATCTTTTGAAATTAACTTCAGCGAAAATAGAAATTGGATTGGATTTTTTTTTTATTTCCCTTTTTTATCCTGTACTCTACATCATAAATGCACATCAAATGTACACCATCACATCGAATGTATTTTGAAGAAAATATTTCATACACTTAACATTCATTAGTAATATGCAATATAGAATGAAATATCAAATTTAAATTTAAAATTTGACATTTAATTTTTGAAACTAGGAATTAAAATATCTACAAAAATCAAATTTTGTTATGATATATATATATACTAGCATGTGTCCAATGCGATGCACCGAACATGATTATAAAATTGAATAATTTATTTATATTTATTTTACTTCATGTGATTAAAACATGAATTGTAATTATTGTTAGCATTTAATGTAAGAAAATCTATTAATATTTAAATAAAATAATATGAGTATTTCAATTAAAAATATTTTATTTTAAGATAATATATATTTAAATAAGTTGTAGAATATGAAGAATGCTCACTCTAAGTTTATAAAAATTTATAAAATGATAAAATATTCAAAAATAAATAAAATAATTAGAAAATAAAAATAGTGCAAAATGTGTAATTGAATACTCCTTTTAAATTATATATATTTATATGCACATATCTTGATATGACAAATAAGCAAATAATTTTTTTATAATATAAATCTTTTTTGTATGATTTCATAATAATGTGAAAGTTACAGTTACAACTTTCATGACATTTAAAAATTTTAAATGCTAAATATTTACTGTTAGAGTAAATATATAATATCTTTGTACTTAACCTATGACAATAGTTTACATCAAGTTATTAATTATTTGATAACTAATTCAATAAATAGTTTGTAACATGCCATTTTTATAAGTTAAAATATTTCTTAATATTACATACAACTTTGAAGAGTAAAATTTATTTATTCTTATTTATATATGTAGTTATTTTATGATTTCAGAAATTATCAATTAAAAAGTTGCAAATAATTAAATGGATAATTATTTTCAGTCAAATTTTTTCAATCTCACATCATTAATCCATGTGAAAATATTTTTATAAATTATTCTAAGCAAAAATATTAAAATAAATGTACACGATATAATTATAAAATAGTGTATTTAAATGTAGCACCCAAGATAGCCCACAAGCAGAGATGCCACCTAGTTCACTCAACAAACATCATATCCGATAGGCCCATAAAAATTTTCACAATTTTTCGATAAACCACAACGATCAAAAAGTTCACAATATACCTCAAATTTAATGCAATAATATCAAAGTGCCATAAGTCATGCTAGCATCCCAACAATATTTAGAGCCTAAATGTTGTCACACGTAACACCATTCACACATACCGCAAGTCTTAAGTTCATCCTAACATATTACAACATTTCTAAAACCAAATTTTAACCAACGCTGAATTCTTATATATATATATAGCTAATACAAATTATTCCTGTCAGTCTTGCCATCAACCATCGTTCCCTATCTCATACTTGTTCGAAGAGGAAATAAAATGATACACGAGGGTGAGTCTTAAAGACTCAGTAAGGGATAATGTAAGGCACTACACAAATATGTTGAAGAATTAGTAATTCAACAAAATATTTTATGGACATGGTAATACAAGAAAAACATGGATATGCCAAAATAAAGACAATAACGGGTTTCGGGCTACTAGCAAGTGCTATGTCAAAGCTGTAACCATCAGCTCAATAGCCTAACCAAGTTGATTGATCCTATTCGAGAGGTATAGGGTGTCTCAAACCATCATAGTTCGGGAGGAATTTTCTATTGGCTCATTTAGCCCAGGACATCAGTCAATTTAAACTAAGAAGTTACTCCAACCTTATTACTCCATGAGCAGAGTACAAAAAAGAATGGCAAACCCATACAACATATGCATTTCAAGTAAAAACAAGCATAGTATGCATATCAGAATGCCTTTATGCCATCATAATGGTACAATATTTCAATCATAACATTTCAGCAATAACAATGGCTCAAGCATGACAACTCGGCAATAATGACAGCTTAGTCGGGCACTTGGCCCAACAATTCTCTTATACCATTATCTTTCAATACATTCAACAATCATTAACCAGCAAGGCAGAACAATGAACATGCAAAACGGTTTCAAATATGCCATCAAGGCAAACAACGATATATGGAATAAATTATAGAAGCCAACATGGCCAAACAACAATATACAATACGAATTCAATCTGGATAATAACAAATGAAATAGTAAAAGTTCATGGTGCCAAAATAGGACAATCAATTTGTTATTTGAAAAAATTTCAGAAAACAAACAAACGCAAGGGTGCACGATTCAACAACTGATACAATTCATGAACTCAAAATAGTTCACAAAATTCAATCAAGTGAGAGACAATCAGTTTCAAAGAAAAGACAGACAAAATTACACACACAAGGTGCCCAATACAATTATCAAATTGGTGGAACCTCACAAAGTTCAACAATCAATAGGTAACGACAATGGAGATAAGTATCAGATCAGTGGAACTTCACAGGATTCAAAAATAATGAAATAACTTTACACAAGGTAGGTACCAAGTCGGTGGATCTGTATTAGTTACAAAAAATAATGAATAGGCACATCTAAGTCAAATACCAAAGCAATAGACCCTCATAGGGGTACATCAAATAACGGATAGCTACATACAAGATAAGTACCAGGTTTGTAGACCCTCACCTCAATAACCTCAGTGATGTAATCAAAGCCTACTAATCTGCAGGAACCCAATTCTTCATCACCTAATCAAAAAAATAAACTTACTATCAAACTCCTCATTCAACCCTATATTTATAATAATATGATTAATAGTCTAGAATTGATAATTACTCAGTTAATATGGTAGATTAAGGTTGGTTTAGGTATTATCATTATGGAACATGCTAATTTCACTGTTATTACGAAAATATTTTTGAGGTTCATATTTATACCGAAAAAGAAAATGCAATTAGATCCTTAAATTACATAATTAACCTTATAATGTTACACAATATCAATTATAATAGCTTGGTTATCATTAATAATCCAAGTTGGTTGCTCAGGTTGCAATTAAATAAAATTAGGGTTTTCATCACCTAATTAACTTAGCAAATCATGGTTCACTTAAAATAATACAAATGCAGGTTCATTAGGCTCAAGTAACATGCATGCATGCTTCATTTCTCATATATGGATTTATTTTTCAATCAATTTATGTATGTTTTTTAGTATACAAGGTGTTGTAAAGATAGGTACGTGTATACATTTACATGTAATATGAACTATCCTTTTTTCAACCAATTATCCCAATCCTTACTATCAGAGCAAAATTTCCTCGATCAGCTTTTGTGTATGTGTTCCTCATGATAAGATAAGAAAATTGCTTCTTGGCTCCCACCGTCATTAGAGATTGTCAACTCTACTACCAAAAAGTGAGTTTTGCTATGCTCTATCAAACCCCCCAAGTCAATTTCAGCTTTTACCACTAAATCATCGCTCAGTTAGCTGAAGAAAGGTCACAACTCTGTTATGCAGTACCATGCGGGCTTTCACAGCTCTGCCACACACCATAATGCTGGTTGTTTTCAAGTTTGCCTCCGCCACTGCGCCAAACTTCAATCCAAGGCCACCACTATGCTCCTTAAGCTAAAAACTACCCAAACCACCACCCAAGTTGCAGCTTTCATCACTAGAGACATCGTGACCACTATCTCTGCCATGGTTAAAACTTGAAGCTCCAATTCTAGCCGTTCTACTAATGGGTTTTGGAACAAAAAGGTATTAACGTGTTCACTATGATGAGAGAGAGAGAGAGAGAGAGAGAGAGAGAGAGAGAGAGAGAGGTATATAATATACTGAGTTTTATTGCTCCCCAAAGGAGGTTGTCAAAGAAGGTTGAAGATGGGTGCATGTGAAAATGGAGAAAACAATTAGGGAGGGGATGATATATATAAACCCAACTTTTAAAAATCTAAAATTGACCCCCAAATTTTCTGCCTAGCCTCCAATTGAGTCCTTCAAAAATCTCCCATCTCTCAATTAGGTACCTAAACTTCCTTAGTGCCTAACATTAGCCTATTTGACCCAAAATATTCTTGTTTTGACCCACAAAGCTTTTAAAATGTTGTGTAGTTAAGTTTTCTCAAATTACAATTCGACCCTAAAACTCCTTTTTCTTTTTTTTTTTCAAAATACCAAATTTTAGGGGTGTTACATTAATATATTGAAAAATATAAAAATTGACATCGTTTAATGCTATATAAGTGGTCATTTCTCAAACTTTTAAAAATTTTCAACTATGTCAACTATATATGCATTAGGGGTGACAATTTTCCACACGACACAATAACACAACACAAATCGATACTATATTATTTGGTTTGGGTTAGGGGTTATTAGGTTGAGTTGATATTAGGTCGACTCAATAAGCAACACAAAAATTATGGGTTGGTTCAGGTTAGATTTTGGGTTACACGATAACAACCCAATAACATGATAATAACCCTATGTTTTTTGCATTTTTAAATAATGACCTGTTATTTTTGAACAATCTAACTCTAAATTGATTTATAAGAATTAATTATTATTATTTACTATGTAATTCTTGACTAATTGGCAATATTGGGATGATTATTAATCATTGAATGGGACAAATTATACTTCTTGGCTAGAATTCAACTTCATTGTTGTTAAAATTAAGTTGTGTAAAAATTTTGGTTTAACAAATTTGTATTTTATTAATATTGTATAGGAAATTAAATGAATTCTAATTATCAAATTGCTCTATGGTACAAAAGTTGGACTGCTAGAATATAATGTTGACTTTTTCTAATTTTTTGGCATAAGTTGACTTTTCTCAAAATATTTGTATAATTGATTATTTTATTAAGATTCTAGTTGAACATAAAATATGTAGGTTTTTTAGATGAATTATTAATGGAAAAACAATCATATGCTGAAACGGGTTAGGTTCGGATTGACACGATTTGAGTTGAGGCTTATTTGATTGAGTGCTTATTGGGTAGTGTTCGAGTTAAGCAAAATTTTGTGATATCCCCACCACAACCCAACATAAAACAACCCAACACGACACGATTGCCACCCCTAATATATGTCGCATATAAAAGAATTTATTTCAAATAATTGAAAATCAATTCTCCATTTTTATATTGCTAATTAAAAAACTATAGTGATATATATTTAATAATATAAAAATAAATTTCAGAGTTTATAGTTGTTGTAGGACATAATTATTTATATTTGAAAGAAAATCTTCGATGGAATTATGTGTTATATTCTATATATAATTTTATGTAAAAATATTTTACATATTTAAAAATATTATTGTAAATATAATTGAATTTGAAAACTTTGATAACTTGAGGACTTGCATGTCAATTAATTTATAATTATTTATTTCTGAAACTTCTAACTCTTTAATAAAGAAGTTATCAAATAATATTTTACATAAATATTTGTTTCTCTTTCTTAAGTAACAAATAAGTTGTAAATTTTTTTAAGTGAGTCATGATGTTAAGCAATAATTGTGATTGTTAAGTATTTTACTTTTACTTTTGAAATTATCTAGAAAATAATTATTTAATTAATAAATAAAAATAATATATTTAATCAAATAATTGAATAGTTTTATTTATTAATTTTTTTTATTAGAAATAATTAAATATTGTATTACTTCAATTAAATATAATGTGATTGTATGTGAATATGTAGCGCCCCTCTCAAAACAGCACCTAAGCTGAGGCGCCACTCCGATCAACCTTATATGAAAATCTGTAACAAGAATACTAGGCCCAAAATTTCCTTCAACATCATAATAAATTAAGCAATGGAATTTATGTCTTAATTGAGACCATAATCAACAACATTCATAACCAAAAATTATTCTTCAGAGGTACATAGATATATTTACAATCTCAAAAACATCCTTAACGTCTTTGACATATCAAATCATCTCTAAAGATAAAGTGCAACATACATAAGGCCTATAAGTAGATATACATAGCTATTCTAGTACAAAATTATACTCGCTAATCTGATTAGAAGTCCAAGTCTATCATTCAGTCCTATCTAAGAAAATATAGAAGAAACGGGGGGTAAGTCCAAAGGACTTAGTGAGGAATATTCATAATATAGAGAGTCGGGATCTGTTGGGGAAAGATCAACCCAATAACTATTAATTAACAACAAATACAGAAATAGATTAGATACAAACTATCAAGTGTCAATTCACAAGTGGATCAAATACAGATAGTCAGAAATATTTATAAGGATTAACATGATCAAGCTATTGGAAGGTACTAGCTCAAGGTTGTAATTGTTGGCTCGAACAGCCCAGGATCATCTGAATCGATCCTACTCGGAGGTATAGAGCATCTCAACCAGTCACAGTTAGGAGAAAATATAGATAGCTCATTCGACCTAGACAACAACCCAATCTAGACCAAAAACTTTACTACCCTTGATGCTCCATAAACAAGGTACAAACAATTAGACTACAATCAAAATATGGATTAAAACAGGACAGACTCATCAAATTCAGCTTATCATTAGTTTCGGGTTTACGACTTATCCCATGCACGCAGTAGGGATTAGTGTCCTATTACTTAACTAATTTACAGCTTATCCATACACACAATAGGGATTAATATCTCATTACTTGATTAGGCCACAAGGGATCATAACTTATCCATACACACAATAGGGATTAATGTCACATTCCCTAACTAGGTCTCACAGGTTCACTACTTATCCCATGCACATAGTAGGGATTAACATTTCTTTACTCCCATATAACAATCACACTATGATTGATAACCAAACAAATAAATAATAGACAATCAGACAAGCAACGGACGAAAGCAAATGTAGAATAGAATAGATGGATATGCGGACAAAGCAATAGGTATGATACAGAAGTGTAAACAAAAGCAAAAATAGAACATAACAGACGAATAAGCTGACAAAGCAATAGGAACAATACAGAATTGTACAGATATGAGACATATAAATATCAAAAAGATAGATAACAAACAGAGGTTATGGGCACCAGACAGATAGAAATTAGAATCAAATTCAATAGATAACCCTCATTGGGGTGTATAGATTAGATAATAGATAACAAATCAGATCTCAAACAAATTTGAGTATGTATAAAGATAGAAAATCCACACCGGGGCTCAACAATCTAAGAGTAAGTTAAACTAAGCAATAACCTAGAATGGGAGAAATCTCACAGAGGTTTCCAACAAATGTGAGTAAGCTTAACAAAGCAATAACCCAAGTGGGAGACCTTCACCTCCGTAGTCTCATAAACTACAATCGCTGTTGGAAGCTTACTGCTCCATGGGTCCCAATTCCACGTCACCTAATCCAAAAGAGTATATTTATAATTAAATCTACATTTAGCTTTAGATCTTGCTAATATACTTATCAATTTTCCCAGACCACTAATTATCCTCTTAACACAACAATTATAGAGCTTAGGTAGCGTTATCAATACAAATCTAATAACTAAGCCACTAATACATAATTAGTCGTAACATTTGCCCCAATTATTAAAGAAGTATAACCCAATTCCTATTTACATATCATCCTCGTATCATCATCCCAAAACATCAATAATAATTTAATAATCTCAATTAACCCATTTCTGTCACTCAAATCTCAAATTCATAAAATTAGAATTTTCTCTTATTACAATATTTGGTAATTTCTATAATTTCATAAAACAATACTATCTAATTTTACTAAACTCATACCAAAATATGCATACTTTGCATCTTAATTTCATATAATCTCAAATCATCCAATTATCTTATATCAAGTTCCAATTTCATAAATCATAGTTAAATAGCCTAATTATCTCAATTAATCCTAATATTACATAAATAATACAAATTTAGGCCCAATGAACCCACTACAGTCCATGTATAACCTTGATATACATATATAATCTGTATGAGAATCTCATATCACTGCTTAGTACAACATTCAAAGCAATACGATACAACATATATATAACCAAATCCATACCAACTCTTTACCCATGAATCGGTTATAAAGATGTTGGAATCATGAATTGAGACCACTATTATGATATTCGCAATGAGCTAATGATAGTATTTTGGGGTCGCCGGAGCACCACCGCCGGCTACTAGAATGCTGCTGTTGGAAAATGTTGCGCCACCTCCAAACTACTCATCTCAAGTTTATGATTCCGAATATCTACTTTGTTCTAAGTTTTGATGCAAAGAAGGTCCTCAAAACCCATTCCAAAATCGCTGCCACCACCTTTCACCGCCACATGTTTTCCTTCGTTCTTCAACACCACCACTACTCTAATCACCTATGCAAGCTTTCCACTATGTTTTCCTCACTCAGCTCTACCAAAATATAGCTTTAGAACCCTATTTGATTGCTAGAAAAACACAAACCTACAAACCACCATGGAGCACCACTCTCGGTGTCCTCTCGTGGTGGCTCACTGACTGGTCTTCAACCATACTTGGTGCTGCTGCCATGTAGTTGGAGGTGAGGGGAGGGTTGTGATTGGTTTAGTTTGGTGATAGGTGGCCACCAGTGGAGAATCGCCAAGAATGTTGGGCAGTTGGGTGAAGAGAATAAAGAAGGAAGAAAATAGAAGAAAAAGAACGAAATTGGAGAAGAAAAGTGAAACAAGAAGAGAAGAAATCTGCCAAGGTTTTAAAATCAAACTTTCCAAAATTACATGTTGGCCTCAAACCTTTACCTCAATTCTCAATTAAGTCCTCTAAAATTCTCACAAACTTCAATTTAGCCCCAAACTAAATGAGTGCCTCACTTCGACCCCTTTGACCAAAAATCAATGCCATGCAAGCCACAAAATCTTGAAATGTGCTCTAATAAATTTTTTGAAATTTGCAAATTTACCCTAAAACTTTCAAAAATTTTACAATCAAGTCCTTTTGATTATTTTTTGAGCCCAAAAACTTGATCAATTAATATCTTAATTTCTACATCCTCAATTTCCAAACTATCAAATTTCAGGGGTGTTACAATAAAAACTCAAAAAAAATTATTAAATAAGAAAAATTGATTATTGTTTTTGAATGACATAGTTATCAACAACTTTTTTGGGATAAATTTTAAGCATTTTTTTTGGATAAAAAGGTATAATTAAATTAAAAATAAAAAAATCTCACTCTTTAAATAAAAAATAAGTTAATATTTATTAGATATTTTCATTACTTTGTATATTCATTTAATTTTTGATAGTTAATATTATCAAAGTGAGTATAAATTATTGAATATGAAATGTATCAATTGTGTAAAAGTATTTACCTAGCAATGAAATTTTTATTTTTAGTTGTATATACATAATTTTTTGTAAATAATTTATTAATTGAAGAGAAATAAAATAATTTTCTTTTAAAAAAATTATAAATAAGCAAAGATTTAATAAGTTGAAATAAACTTATCAAATCAAATGATATTATATAGAAAATGTTAAAAAAAATTCTTTCTTGTGTGCACATAATTAGAAGTGTGTAGATCAAATGTTAGTAAATTTAATGGATATTTTCTATAGAAAAATGTGTAGTGTTTCTTCATTCATTTGATGAGAAAATTGGACTAATTTCAAAAACTTAATAAAATTATAATACTTTTAAATATTTCATAACATCACATTATTCAAGGCACATTATTTAAATATGAAGTATACATATTTTTTATCTAGATAAATTGAGAGAACTACAACTAAAATAATAGTAAAATAAAAATTCAATATAAAAAATGAATTCTTATACGAACATAAAAAATATTTGAAAATAATAGTAAAAATAAATATATAAAATATAATTAATTAAAGTTAAAAAGTGCTGCATGCTAATACTTTAAGTAATATAATAATTACAATTCTAAGTTGGCCATAAGAACTTTAATTTTAAATAAATATTGAGAAAATAATAAAGTAATAATATTAATAAAATATTAAATATATTAGAAAAGTATCTAATTTGTAACACCCCTAAAATTCGGCATTTTTGAGAAATAAAGATCTAGAATATTGATTGATCAGAACTTAGGGCTTAGAAAATAAGTAAAAAGGACTTAATTACAAGAATTTCGAAAGTTTTAGGGTCAGATTGTAATAAGGCAAGACTTGATTGGAATATATTTTCAAAATTTTGTGGTTTGCATGGCATTAATTTTTGGTCAAAGAGGTCAAAGTGAGGCACTCACTTAGTTTGGGGCTAAATTGAAGTTTGTGGGAATTTTGGACGACCTCATTAAAGATTGAGGTAAAGGTTTGGGGGCCAATGTGTAATTTTGGAAAAGTTGATTTTATATGAACCAACACATTTCTTCATCTTCATTTCACACCATTTCACCTCCATCTTTTAACTATGACACCTTCCCACCAACGGCTTTCACCGACGAGCACCAAATGACCAAACTAACTCTATCATCTTTCCCCCTGACCTTAGCTACTCATCCATACCTCAAGCACCCCCAAACTCCAACATCTCATTGGAAAACATGAAGGCCAAATGGGCAACAGAGGGGCTTGGTGGGTTTTGCCATTCTGACAACTGATTGAGGTAAACAAAAGGTGTTTCAAAAAGGCCTTAGCTCAAGGAACTGTTTGATGGGCTTTGTTTTGGGTTTCAACCATTGGAGATGATGGAATGGGAGTGGAGCACGATGGAGCAAGGTGGTTTTGAGGGTTTAGGGTGGTGATTGAGGCTTTTTCTAGTGGCGTTTGGTAAAATTGTTGGGGATTTGTGTTTGTTAAGCTAAAACACAGCTTTTGGTTAGGTTGTGGTGTTTTCCAGTAGTGGCTGATGGCTGCAGCTTCTAGGCACTTTGTTCTTCTCATCGCGGTAGTCATGGCGGTACTTTTTGTTCATGATTCTAAGACTCCATTAGGTATATTGTGTAAAAGAAAAGTGGTTTGGATATATTATATATGTTTATATATACATATGTTGTACCAATCATTTAATAAACCTTGTAAATTGTCTAGAAATGAGAATTGATATATGTTGGTGCATATATATACCCATGCATGGACTGTTATGAGACTAGTGGACCCAACTTTGAATTAAAATGACAATTTTAGGATTTATTGAGTTAATTGAAAGATTTGAAACCCGAACTTGTGGATTATGCATTTAAGGCCTAAGTAATAATAAAAATTGGAATAATTAAGATATTTAGACCATTTATTGTGATTCTTGATACCGATAGAAGGTTAAAATATGTAATTAAGGACTAGTTTAAGTGCTATTATCATATTTGAATTGAGAATTGGGATTCGTCATGATAATTACGACTTAATTAGCCACTCTAGGCCAATATTATCGTTAAAGCCTATAACTATTATATTAATTGGTTAATTAATGATATTGGGCTATTACATGCTTATTTGTAATTAATAAGGATTATTAGAACTGAATGGGGATTTGATTGTGATCCTATTCCATTGAATTAGGTAACGTGGAATTAGGACTCTTGGTCAATAAACTACTGATTCGGTTGCTGTATTTGAGACTATGGAGGTGAGGTTCTCCTACTCTGTATTATTACTTTGTATAATCTTATTCTTTGATTATTGCACCTTATGAGGGTCTACCATTTGTCCTTGTTACATCTATTGTTCTTCTCACATAACCCCTGTGAGTGTTAATATGCTTGATTGTACCTACTCGTAGCTGTTTGAATTATACTTGCTTATTTATTTAAGATCTATTCTTGATTGTGCACTTGATCATTATTGATTGCTTGACTTGCATACCCCTATATGAGTTAGTACCTGTATTACTCTATCGAGTCGTTCTTCTTTGTTCTAGCGCCTAGAACTTCCTTCTGTCTTGTCTAGTACTTGTTTTGATCAATACATGTCACTGTTTGATATTTGTTTTCATCTTGAACTACTATCAAATGCCTTGCCGACATACTCATTTATTTGTATCCTGTTATCTGGCCAGTTAACTTAGTTATACTTACTAGTCATTCCTATATTGCCTCATCGACAAATCTAATTGTTTGATTATACTATTTATAGTTGATTATTGTCAATGTTGAAGATAGTACTTGGGCTAAGTGCTAATCCTATGTTAAATGTTAGGATACTTAGGACATGCCCTGCAATCCACTTAAGTGTCCATGATACATTGAGCAATCTGCTTGAGTATCTACAGTGTGCTATACAGTCTGTATAGGCATACTAATTGTTTGCTAAGCTGCCACGCTTTGGGAGTACTTGTTTGATTGGTAGAAGGAGATTCTAATATGCAAGCTCATTATGATTTATTGAACTACATATTATATTCGGGTTTGTTTTCTTCTGATTGTACCCTAATTGTTTGTCTTTGCTCTTAAAGCAATAAGGGCGGTGTAGCTTGGGCTAAATTGGCTATTGTACATATCGGATGAGCCGTCTATATTTTCTCCCAATTATGATTGGTTGAGATGTTCTATACCTTCCAAGTAGGATCGATTAAGATGATCCTAGACTATTTGAGCCAACAATTACAACCCTAAGTTAGTACCTACTAAAAGTCTTGAATTTGATATTAGTTGTTCTTTGAACTTGTCCTCGTTTGCATATCGAACTTGTTATTGATTGTTCTTGATACGTTTCTGCTTTGAATATAAACTGATGATTTGGTGGGTTGATTTTCCTTATTAGATCCCCATTATGTCTTATTAAGAATATCCCTCACTAAGTCTTTTGGATTTATCCCCCCATACTATTCAAATTTCTCAAATAGGCTAAAGTGGTGAATATGGATCTCTAGTTTGGGCTGAAGAGGAGATGCAATCTGTAATTGAACACGTGATTATGTGTATGTATGGGATCTCTTGAATATTAAGTTTGGAATAGAGATGTCATGATGTGTCAAGTTTATTATTAAGGATTTGAAGCTTGTATAAACTTTGTTAGGTATATCAGGAGTTGATCTATAGTATGTATATTGTGTTTTGTTGTGATTGCTAGGCTGGAATTTGCTGCTGCTTCTAATAAGTTAAGTTTGAAAAATCGTTATGGGCCTATTCATTATATTATGAATCGTATTTTAAATTTAAACTGGAGTGGTGCCTCAACTTGGGTTCTATCCCAGAAGGGGGGGTTACATAATTAATTTGGAATAAAAACAGAACAAACACAATACAAAGATGTGTTTCAAAAAGTATTAAAAATTTTCTACGAAATGAACTTTAAATTAATTAAAAACAAAAAAAATACTGCTAATTGGGGAATGTAGTGCAAAAATATAGAATTGTACTACGAATAATGTAGAAATAAAATATAAAAGAAATAATTGTAGAATAAATATATATAACATAAATAAAATATTTATCTATTAATCTTGAGATAACTTAAATTGATAAGATAACTTAACGTGACGCTTATAAAATATTTTTTAAATTATAAACTTATTTAGTAAGATAAAATGTGATTATAGATACTTTTAGAATTATCTTATGAGATAGAAATCTATATTGCAATTTTGAATAAATACAACATAATATTTTAATTATAATAAATAAGTTGATTGTATTAAAATAAAATATAAAAGTTAATAAATAACCATTGATAAAATAAATATTGAGGAAATAATAAAGTAATAAATTGATAAAATATTTAAATATATTATAAAAATATATAATTAATTTAAAATACAAAAAAAATTAATATAAAAATTAATTGTCAAAATATATTAAATATTTTCATCAAATAATGTGAAAATAAAATATAAAAAGAATAATTGTAGAGTAAAAAAATTTACATATAAAATAAATAAAAAATTTATATATTAATCTTGTGATAAAAAAATTAGTAATATAGAATCTTGTGAGAAGAGTACTTAATATTGTGCTTGTAAAATTTTTTTAAAAAATAAATTTATTTAGTGAGATAAAAATATTCTGATAGATATATTTTTGAATTATCTTATGATATAGAAATCTATATTGTAATTTTTGGATAAATACAAATGATATTTTAGTTATAATAGATAAGTTGATCGTATTAAAATAAAATATAAAAGTAAATAAAAAATCAATGCAAATTTTTTAGTTGAATTAAAAACTGAAAATTCTAAAAATTTGACATGTGGACAAAATTACACAATTAAAATCAAAATTGCACAATTAGATAAGTACAAAACTATACTATATATAATAGTACTAGCATACGCCTGGTGCGATGCACCAAAAATGATTATATAATTAAAATAATTTATTTTTATAATAATATTTATTTTAGAGTTACTATATATATTTAACATAGAATATTGAGCTCTCAGACCACTAACTGAATGAGCTGCCAACGTCGGTAAGACGAGCGCTCTAGTTCCTTCTCACCACTTGAATCTTTCTCCCTGTGAACCGGATTTCGGATTGAAATCCAGCTCCGAGGATAGGAATAAGACCAAGTATGGAGCCTAAATATACCGTCGCAGTTTGTATAATCATTCTATCTGAGGCACCCCTTATAACCCATTTACGCAGCTCTAGTCTTCTAATCTAATAGAAGCTCATTATTTCAGTTCACCCTAGAGTTCCCTGTATATTTAGGTTATAAAGAACGTAATTACAACATGAATTGTAATTATTTTTATCATTTAATAAAAGAAAATCTATTACTATTTTAAAAAATTAATATGAATATTTCAGTTAAAGATATTATGTTTGAAGATATGTAATATATAAGTAAGTTGTAGAATATCAAGAATTGCTCACTCTAAGTTTATAAATTATACAAAACAATATAAAATGATAAAATTTAGAAAAAAATAAAAGAATTGAGAAAAAAATAGGACGCATAATATTTTACTAATAATACACTTTTTAAATTACATAGATATATATATTTACATACATATTTTGACATGATAAATAAGAAAATAATTTCTTTTCTAATATAAAGCTTTTTTCTATGATTTGTTAATAATGTGGAAGTTATAGTTACAATTTTTATAACATTTGAGAATTTTAAATGTTAAATATTTTTGTTATAGTAAATAAATAATCTCTTTGTACATTATCTATGAAAATAGTTTAGATTAGGTTATTAATTATTTGATAACTAATTCAATGAGTAATTTGTAATGTACACTATTTGTAAAATATCTCTTAATATTCCACACAACTATGATAAGTAAAATTATTTATTTTTATTTATAATGTAGTTATTTTATAATTTTTGAAATTATCAATCAACATATATTATGTACATGAATGAAATAATAAGTAAACTTTTAATATTTAGTTTAAAATTAAATATCAATCTCTCATAATTTTTTTTAAAATTAGAATATAAAGATTACAAATAATAAAATGGATATTTACTTTCAGTCAAATTTTTTTGATCACACATCATTAGTCCACGTAAATTTTCTTTTCTTTATGAACTATTAGGAGTAAGAATATTAAAATAAATGTACATGATACAATTATAAAATAATATCATTAAATATATTGAAAAGTATAAAAATTGACATGATACATTGCTTAAGTGGTTGTTAATCAAACTTTTAAACATTTTCAACTATGTTAACTATATATATGTGCCATATAAAAGAAGTTACTTCAAGTAATTGAAAATAAATGCTACATTATCTATTGTAAAAAATCAAAAATGATTTAAATGAATAATATAAAAATCAAATTTAGAGTTTACAGTTGTTGTAGAAAGTAATTGTTATATTTGTACAAAATCTTCAATAAAATTACTTGTTATATTCTCTCTCTCTCTCTCTCTATATATATATATATAATTTTTTCTAAAAATATTTTACATATCTTAAAATATTATTTTAAATATAATTGAATTTTTAAAAATTTGATAAATTGAGGACTTCTATGTCAATTAATTTATAATTATTCATTTCTCAAACTTCTAACTCCTTAATAAAGAACTGATGATTTGATATTGTAACACCCTAGAATTTTCTTGATTATATTTATTATCTTCCCTTTATTTAAAATTTCATGAATTTATATTACTAATTATTTTAAGAAATATTGTGGTTAAAATTATAATTTTTATTAGACTTAATTGTGCAAATTTTTGAATAGTTTGGAGTTTGAATGAGAAACCCTAAGTCAACTAAGGTCTAATCATAATTATTTCTAATGTCTTAGACTTGATTGCAAATGAAAAAAAAAAATTGGGGTTGAATTTAACAAACGGGCAGCAACTATTTCTTCTCATTTTTTTTCCTTTTCCTTTTTCCTATCACTTTCTTCTTCTTTTCCTCCTTCAACCACGACCTGTCACACCCTCACTCCAGCAACTTTTCCCCTCAACTAAACTACCACCAAACTTCACCGTACACATACGCCCACCTTCACCCCAGCCATACCCACACACTCACGCACGGTGACAAGCAAACTAGTGATGAGTTGGAGAAACCCAGTTCGTGGGTCTCTTAATTATTAGTGATCAGGAGGCTGAAACGTAGCTTTGGATGGATGATTGGGAAGTTCTCAACTCAAGGATTGCAATGGTAGCCTTGTATGGCGGTTCTAACGATGGTGGTGCAGTGATCCGAGAGTGGTGGCGACAAGAGAATTTGCGGCGATTTTGGCCCGTTTCGGCCTCTACAGACCTTGAAACTCAAAACCGAATGTGGCATTGGAAAGCTCTCATCAAGAGGACCATTTCTACAGTGGTGTTGTATTTTCTGGCGGTGGTGGAGAGACAATGTCTTCTCCTCAACTTGATGATTATTACGTTGTTATAAGTTTGTGATTTCGGAACTTCGGTGGTGAAATTAAGCTTTTATTCTATTGTAGCATGTTATATATATGCATGCATGCTATATGTGTTGTACCTTACTTATATACCCTTATACCTAGCCTAGAGCGAGATTTTGAGATGAGAGGTATGCATGTGTTGATTTACCCATGCAAGGAATATAGAATTGGGACATATGAACTTTCGACTCAAATTTGTGGATAATACCAAGTTAAACCTTAATTATGATATTGAAGGCTATATTATAAGTTTAATGGTTCTGAAATGGAAATTTGACTAGAGATTAATGCTTATGTATTGCTTAAGATTATGATGCCCTTGATGTTTTATATAAGATAAGGTTAATTTTGGAATTATGTAATTAGTGAGATATTGGGTTATAATGATGAAATGATATGAGACGAATGTGATAATTGAATGTACTTGGGGAATACTAACATTATAAGCTATTTTGCCAAGTTATAGAGTTATTAAACTATATATTATCATGTTAAAAGGTTAATTGGAGACTCTTGAATTATATAAGCATGATAACAATGTAGTAGAAAGTCGAACGTGGGTTTTGACTATAATTATACTATCTTCGTTAGGTGGCGAAGAGGTGGAAACTGAGGATCAATAACTGCAACTTTGACCACATTTTCTACGCTACGAAGGTGAGGTTATCCCACTTTAGGTTATTGCTTTGTATAAACGTACTCATTATTTATTGAAAACCTCTGCTAAGGTTAATCTCATTTCCATTTTGTAACTGCAACTTGGTTAGTGTACTCTGTGAATTGTTAAAGTTCTTAATTGTTATCTATTACTTATTTTGTAAACCCCTGTGATGGTTATTGGTTGTTTTCATTCTGGTGTCCAGAACGTTTATTTATGATGTCCGTTCTCTATTCCTTGTACACCAGAGCCTTGCCAGCTGACCCTGTATTACCTGTTAATTCATCTTGTAACCTATAATGGCTTTGCCAACTAGTATATTATGTATGCTAATTATCCCAACTTGTTCTTTGTTGTAGTTTTGATTCGTTTTAATGTTCTGTTTATTTAATATTGTAAAATATGTGCTGAGCAGAGCAAAGGGCCACCCTAGCTGACAAAGCTTGTCCAGTGGAGGCGCCTCTTAAATCTGTTCCTGCTAACACCTTTGGATTACAATACTTTGAACATTTCATGTTGTATTTTGTTATATTCAGCATTATTGTTGTGAAAGTGAAACTTATATCTATTAGCATTTCACTATATTAACCTATGGGATGCCATAGGCCAGATGTCATCCAGAGGGACGCCATAGGGGGGAATGGGCCTAAGACTAGGTTCGAAAAGATGACTGGACGGAACGGATCAATGGTGACAACTCTTTTAGCTAGTACCCACCTAAGATCCTGATTTACAGGTAGCTGGAGGTAGTGAACTGTGAGTGGTGGGATCTGGCATATAGCCGACCATGCCATATAAGCAAGTCGTTACACGTCAAGCTATGTGCTCGAGCAAATGGAGAGATAAGGGAAAGTGCTTGTGCTCAAATTAAATGTTATTAATTGTTATTTGGAATTGATCAAGAAGTAATAAGGGAGGATGCCAATAGGTCTGCTAATTATTTAAATGTTTCATGTTCTTTCAAGTTTAAAGATTAATTCTTAACAATTTTGATTTGAGCGCTTGAATTGTAATCAAAAGATCTTGTTCTTTGTTATTCCAATTCATCGCTCTTTCCAATTTCTATTATGTAATCCCTTACTAAGTTCTTAAGACTCACCCTCCTCATTATTTTTATTTTCTGGACAAGTCAAAGTGAAAGGGCAAAGGATCATGTTTTGGGCAGAAGTCATTTTGTAATAAATTAGGTATATGGTTGTATATATAGTCTACACCTAATCGAGACCTTGGTTAAAAGATATGATGTGAATGATGTATGAATGTATGACATTTGGGTTATATATATCATGTTTTATGGGTGCTTGTTTTACTTGAGACAGTTAAATTTCAAGTTTTCTAGTTATCATTCGAATAGATTTCAAGTTTGAATTGGTGGCTCATCCATTTAAGGTGATGCCCCAAGGAGGGGTGCCATAGAGGTGGTATCAGAGCCTAGGTTTGTCGATGACCTAGGTTAATAGGTATTAGTAGGATATGTGACAAATCTATAGAAAATAAAGGGCCTATGTCTAAGATAGCTAACAAGTTGTAAACTTTACCATTGTACATGAAGCTTGAACTTGTTTTAGGAAGAAACATCAATTGTTTATATGAGATGAGTTAAACAAGGGTGGCGAATAAGGTTAGGGTGGTGATAAAAGTTGTTGGCTAGCGTTTAACGATTTGATTGCTATTGTGTGAACTTGGTTGATTTGTCGATTTCTTATAACTTTATCTTTAAGATTAAAACTTTTCTCATTAACTTTAGATTTCTTTAGGTGGTCTTGGCAGCAAGAATTAAGAAGGAGTTAAGGACAATTTGAGGAATAATAGCATCCCATAAAGGTTCTCATGTACCTGAATTGCCTTGAGCAGATTGATGGGGAAGGGAAAGGCCACCCTATCCGAAGGTAACTGTGCAGCAAGTTCCTAGATAAAGAGCACCAATTGAGTAGCCAACCTTGCTAGAGGAAGAGGTTTCACAGAGCCCTTAAGTCAATCAGCCAGGTGTAAGCCAACCAACGGAGCCCATGATCCAGATATGGCAATAGTTCATACAGTTTTGTCAATAGCAAGGATAAGGTAGTCGAGCAGGGAATGCTAAAGAGCCTGTAGAGGATCAAGCTTTGGATCAATTCCTCCTATTGCAACCCCCAAAGTTCCTAGGGGAATCGGTTGATAGAAAAGCTAAAATATAGGTTAAGACTTTAGAAAACATTTTTAGAAACCTGAAAGACCAAAAAAAATAGAAGATACGATATTCCACATTCCTACTAGACAATTCTGCTCATGATTGGTACCAATTGATTGACCATAGATGGACTACAGAGAGAACTCCACGGACTTGGAAAAACTTTACCCTAGAGTTTATAGAAAAATATGTACCAAAGGTCACCAAGTATGCCAGGGAAAGAGAGTTCATAGAGTTAATCCAAGGGGCATCCACAGTCAGTCAATATGAAGCTACTTTAGCCGACTGATTTGATATGCACCTTATATACTATCAGATAAGAGATGACAAGTTCAAAAGTTTGTTGAAGGGTTACGACCCGAGCTTAGATGAGGCCTTCTCTTCTATGATCTCTTGAATTATAATCATGTAGTAAGTAAAGCACTAGAGGTGGAAGCAGATTTGAGGGAGATTAAAAAGATTGAAGAGAAAAGATAAAAAGGGATACTACCGCCAAGTAGGCCAAACAATTCTAGAAAGAAGAAGCCAAAGTTACAAACTGGCAGAGCTTTAAATCCAGTAGCTGAGACATGTGGATTTTGTGGGAAATCAGGCCATGATGAATCTAAATGTTGGATAAAACAAGATAGATATAGAGTTTGTGCTAGTAATCAACATCTGTTCAAAGATTGCCTAAATTGAAGAAGGCTAACTCCTACAGAAAAATGAGAAACAGGTTGTAGGATTTAGTGGAAAGCTAAAGGTCCGAGCATGGGCATATGCCATAATAGGAGAAGAAGCACCCAAACCCTTTGATATGGTTGAAAGCATAATTTCTATTTTTGAAATTATTTGAAATACTTTATATGATCCTGGACTTTCGCATTCTTTTATGTCTACTAAAATGTTTGAAAAGTTAAATATACAATATGAAGTTATGGCATATCACATAGAAATGCAAACACCCTTACGAATAGGGTTGATAACAAATGTAGTCTATCGAGATTACCCAATTTTGATTGAGGATAGGGTGCATTTAGCAAATCTTATAAAAATGCTTATACAAGGATATGGTTTGATCCTTAGCATGGATTAGCTATATAAACATTAGGCACAAATAAACTATTACACCAAGTGGCTCACTCTCGAGGATAGAACATCAGTACCTACACATCATTCCATAAATAATACTTCCCCGGTGCCTATTATATCTTTGATAGAGACCAGAAAGATTTTAAAGAAAGATAAGCGAGGATTTTTGGCGTACCTTATCAACAAGCCCCGAGATATAGTTACGATTAAAGAAGTAGAATTAGTAGCTGAGTATTCGAAAGTATTTTCAAAAACGTTAAACTCGTTATCCCTAGATAAAGAGACAGAATTTGTAATTCATGTTCTCCTTAGGACCACACCTTTCTCTAAAACCTCTTAACAAATGGCTCCCATGGAGCTTAAGGAACTAAAGAATCAACTCCAAGAATTACTAGAAAAGGGGTTTATTAGATTGAGCACGTCTCCTTAGGGAGCCTTAGTATTATTTGTCAAAAAGAAGTATGGGTCCATAAAAATATACATTGATTATCAAAAGTTGAACAAGGTCATAATTAAGAATAAGTAGCCCCTACCCCATGTAGTAGAGTTGTTCAATCTATTACAAAGGTCAAGAGTCTTCTCGAAGCTAGATTTGAGATAAGAGTACTATCAATTGAAGATAGAAGAAAAAGATATTCCTTCGACAACTTTAATTCTTGGTACAGTCATTTTGAGTTTGTCATGATGCCCTTTAGACTAACTAATATGCCAGCTGCATTCATGGACATAATGCATCAGATTTTCAAACCTTATATAGACCAATTCATAGTCATCTTTATTGATGACATTCTAATCTTTTCCAAACCTAAAGAAGAGCATGCTAAGCACTTGTACTTAGTTCTTAAAACTTTGAAGGAGCATCGAATGTATGACAAATTTAGCAAGTGTGAGTTCTTGATAGAACAAGTGGCATTTTTTGGACAATTCATATCTCAAGATGGGATAATAGTTTATCCCTCTAAGATAGAAGCGATAGTCAACTGGAAAAGACCTGAAACTGTTATGAAAGTCCATAGTTTTTTGGGACTTGCTAGCTATTACCAAAGATTTGTACAAGAATTTTCTAAAATAGCCAACCCATTGACTAAATTAACCCAAAAATGTCATCTGTTTAACTGGAACGATAAATGTGAGCAAAGTTTTCAGGAATTGAAGAACAGATTGACCATTGTTTCAATTTTAGCTCTTCTAGAAGGATTGGAAGGATTTATCATGTATACCAACGCTTCTAAAAAAGGTCTTGGATGTATGTTGATGTAGAAGAGCCGAGTTATCACTTATGCATCTAGAAAATTTAAACTACACGATAAATCATGATTTGGGGTTAGCTGCAATAATTTTTGCCCTGACCAAATAGAGATAATATCTTTATGGAGCTACATTTGAGGTGTATGCTGATCATAAAAGCCTTAAATATTTGCACTCTCAAAAGGACTTGAATATGCAATAGCAAAGATGGATGGAGTTTTTGGAAGACTATGACTTCTCTATTATCTATCACCCGAGAAAGGCGAATGTGATGATAGATACACTGAGTCGAAAGGCCAAAATAGCCTATATACTTAAAAAAAAAGCACTAGAAAGTCCAAGAGCAAATGTTGTGATCAGAATGAAACAATAAGGTTAGATTGCAAGAGTATGAGTGTAGCTTGAACTGTACGAGAAAATTTAACAAGTTCAAGATCGAGACGAATAGATATTGAAACAAAAGGGGATGCTTGAAAATTCTGAAAAGTCTGAATTCAACCTCAATAACCAAGGTGCCCTTCTGTACCATAAAAGGATATGTATGCTGAAAGGAATGAAAGAAAATTGCTAAATGAGGCATACAAAATGAGATGCACGATACATTCGGGAAGCACAAAGATGTACCAAGATCTTAAGCAACAATTCTAGTGGCATGGTATAAGAAAGATGTTGCGGACTATGTGCAGAAGTATCTAACTTGTCAACTAGTAAAGGCAGAATATCAATGACCATCAGAGTTGTTACAACTGCTTTCTATTCTTAACTGGAAATGGGAACAGGTTATGATGTATTTTGTAATTGGTTTGCTAACACCTCAGGGAGGATATGATAGTATTTAGGTGATAGTAGATCGATTGACCCAATCCACACATTTCCTGCCAGTTGGAACACATTATAATGTTGGAAGGTTAGCAGAACTGTACATAAAAGAGATAGTCCAACTGCATGGAATCCCCACTAGTATTGTGCTAAATTGAGACCCAAAGTTTATTTCAAGAGTATGGAAGAGTCTGCAGAAGTATTTGGGAACCCGACTATGGTTTAGTTCTACAGCTCATCCTCAATCAGATGGGTAATTAGAAAGAGTTATTAGAATATTAGAAGATATGCTTCGGGAATGTGTTTTAGACTTTGGAGGAGGTTGGATTTGACATCTCCCCTTAATTGAGTTTTCTAATAATAACAGCTATCAATCTACCATTCAAAAGACGTCGTATGAAACCTTATATGGAAGAAAATGCTAATCACCAGTACATTAGGACATAGAGGAATACTAAGGTAGTATTGACAAGTTACCAAATACTATAAGACCTGAGCTAATTCTAAACTATTAAAAAAGTTTAAGTAATTAAGCAGTAGATAAAAGCAGCTTAGGATAGACAAAAATGTTATGTAGATACACGAATAAAGGATTTAGAGTTTGAAGTTGGTGATAAAGTATTTCTTAAGGTATCCCCAAGGAAAGGAATTAGAAGAATTGGTAAGGGCGGAAAGCTCAGTCCAAGATATGTTGGGTCATATGAGATATGTGAAAGGATTGGGCCGGTAGCTTACCGTCTTGTGTTGCCCTAAGAATTAGTAGAGATACATGACATCTCCCTTGGATCACAACTTTGCAAATATTACCTTGATCTTTCTCACATCATTTCACCTGAGTGCATGTAGTTAAGGGTAATTTGACATATGAAGAACAACCAATATGTATCTTAGATCGATAATTTTGAGAACTCAGGAATTGAAAGATTCCCCAAGTGAAAATATTATGATGCAACCACAATATGGAAGAAGCAACAAGAGAGTAAGAAGATCTCATGTGCCAGCAATACCCAGAACTTTTCCAACATTTAGGTGAGAATCTGGGGACCAAACTCTTTTAAGGGAAGAGTCTGTAACACCCTAGAAATTTCTTAATTATATTTATTATCTTGCCATCATTTGAAATTTCATGAATTTATATTATTAATTATTTTAAGAAATTTTGTGGTTAAAATTATAATTTTTATTAACTTAATTGTGCTAATTTTTGAATAGTTTGAGGTTTGAATGAGAAACCCTAAGTCAACTAAGGTCTAATCATAATTATTTCTAATGTCTTGGACTTGATTGCATAACTTAAAATCTAGAGGAACTAAACTGCAAATAGAAAAAAAAATGGGATTGAATTTAACAAACGGGCGGCAACTCTTTCTTCTCATTTTTTTTCCTTTCCTTTATCCTATTCACTTTTTTCTTCTTTTCCTCCTCCAACCGCGACCTGTCACACCCTCACTCCGGTGACTTTTCTCCTCGGCTAAATTACCACCAAACTTCACCATACACACATGCCCACTTTCACCCCAGCCATACCCACACACTCATGCACGGCGACAAGCAAATCGGTGATGAGTTAGAGAATCCCACTTCACAGACCTCTCAGTTGTTGGTGATCGGGAGGCTGAAACTTAGCTCTAGATGGACAACTGGGAAGTTCTCAGCTCACGGATTGCAATGGTAGCCTTGCATAGTGGTTCTAACAATAGCGGCATAGTGATCGGAGAGTTGTGGCAGGAAGAGAATATGTAGTAATTTTAGTCCATTTTGGTAGCTACAGACCTCAAAACTTAAAGCTGAAGGCGACATTGGAAATCTCTTGTTGAGATAAATGTTTCTATAATGGTGTTGCATCTTTCAGCAGTGGCGAGGGGATGATGGAGACACAGTGTCTTCTCCTCAATGCTACGATTACTATGGTGTTATCAATTTGTGATTTTGGACCTTCAGTGGTGAGATTAGGCTTTTATTTAATTGTAGCATTTTATATATATATATATATGCATGCATGCTATATGTGTTGTACCTTGCTTATATACCCTTGAACCTTGCCTAGAATGAGATTTTGAGACAAGAGGTATGTATATATACGTGTTGATTTACCCATGCAAGGAATATGGAGTTGGGAGATGTGAACTTTGGACTCAAATTTGTGGATAATACCAATTTGAACCATAATTACGATATTGAAGGCTATATTATAAGTTGAATGGTGCTAAAATGGAAATTTGACTATAGATTAATGCTTATACATTGCTTAAAATTATGATGCCCTTGAATTTTTTTATATAAGATGAGGTTAATTTTGAAATTATGTAATTAGTGAAATATTGGGTTATAATGATGAAACGATATGAGACGGATGTGAGAATTGAATGTACTTGGGGAATACTAACGTTATAAGCTATTTTGCTAAGTTGATAGAATTATTAAGCTTTAAATTATCATGTTAATAGGTTAATTGGAGATTCTTGAATTATATAAGCATGATAATAATGTAGTAGAAAGTTAAACGTAGGTGTTAACTATAATTATACTATCTTGGTTAAATGGTGAAGAGATGGAAACTGAGGATCAATGACTGCAACCTTAACTATATTTCCTACACTAAGAAGGTAAGATTATCTCACTTTAGGCTATTTCTCTGTATAAACTCACTCATTATTTATTGAAAACCTCTACAAGGGTTAATCTCATTTCCATTTCATAACAACATCTTGGTTAGTGTACTTTGTGAACTGTTAAAGTTCTTAATTGTTATCTATTACTTATTTTGTAAACCCCTGTGATGGTTATTGCTTGTTTTCATTCTGGTATCTAGAACTTTTATTTATGATGTTCATTCTCTGTTCCTTGTACCCCACGCTTTGCCGGCTAACCCCATATTACCTGTTAATTCATCATGAAACTCATAACAGCCTTGCCAACCTGTATATTGTGTATGCTAATTATCCCAACTTGTACTTTATTGTACTTTTGATTCTTTTTAATGTTTTGTTCATTCAATATTGTAAAATATGTGCCGAGCAGAGCAAAGGGCCACACTAGCTGACAAAGCATGCCCAATGGGAGCCCTTCTCGGATCTGTTCCTGCTAACACCTTTGGATTATATGACTATAAACATTTTTGTTGCATTCCGTTATATTCAAGAGTATTTTTGTGAAAGTGAAACTTATATTTGTTGGCATTCCACTATATTAACCTATAGGACGCCATGAGTTGGATATCATCCAGAGGGATGCCATAGGGGGTAATAGGCCGGGTTTAGGTATAGAAAGACAGTTGCGCGGAATAGACCGGCTCTGACAAGTCTTCCATCTAGTACCCACCTAAAATCCTAACCTACAGGTAGTTAGAGGTAGTGAACTGTAGGTGGCGGGATCTAGCATGTGGTCAACCATGCCATATAAGCAAGTCATTACACATTGAGTTGTGTGCTCGAGCAAATAGAGAGATAAGGAAAAGTGCCTGTGCTCAAATTAAATGTTATTAATTGTTATTTGGAATTGATCAAGGAGCAATAAGGTTGGATTACATTAGGTTTGCTAATTGTTTACATGTTTTTTCAAGTTTAAAGATTAATTTTGGATAGTTTTGATTTGGTTGCCTAAATTGTAATCTAAAGATCTTGTTATTTGTTAGTCTAGTTTATCACTCTTTCCAATTTCTATTATGTAATCCCTCACTAAGTCCTCAAGACTCACCCTTCTCATTATTTTTATTTTCCAGATAGGTCAAGGTGAAAGGGCAAAGGATCATGTTTTAGGCTGAAGTCATTTTGTAATAGATTAGGTGTATGGTTGTATATATATTTTACACCTAATCAAGACCTTGGTTAAAAGATATGATGTGAATGATGTATGAACTTAAGAAATTTGGATAATATATATTATGTTTATGGGTGCTTGTTTTGCTTGAGATGGTTCAATTTCAAGTTTCTTAGTTATCATTTGAATAGTTTTCAAATTTGAATTGGTGGCTCCGCTGCTTATGGTGATGCCCCGAGAGAAGGTGCCACAGATATTTTACCTAAATATTTGTTTATCTCTTTGATAAACAACAAATAAGTTGTAAAATTTTTTAATTAATTAAGTCACAATATTAAGAGATAATTATGATTGTTAAATATTTCAATATTACTTTTGCAGTTGTCTAGAAAATAATTATTTAGTTAATAAATAAAAATAATTTATTTGATGAAATGATTGAATATTATTTATTTATTTAATTAGAAATAATTACATATTGTATTACTTCAACTAAAAATAATGTGATTGTATCTATATAAATACAAAAAACTTTAGTAAAATAAAAAATTGATTGTTGTTTTGAAATAACATAGTTATCAACTACTTTTTTGGGATAAATTTTAAGATTTTTTGGATAAAAATGTATAATTAAATTAAAAAAAATCTCACCCTTTAAATAAAACATAAGTTTATAATTATTGGAGCTTATATTTTTTAGATAATTTCATTCCTTCATATATCCATTTAAATTTTGGTAGTTAATATTATCAAAGTGAATATAAATTACTTAATATGAAATATATCAATTTTGTAAAAGTATTTAACTAGCAATAAAATTTTTATTTTTAGCTATATATACATATTTTTTTATAAATAATTTATTTATTAAACAGAAATAAATAATTTTCTTATAAAAATATTATAAATAAATATATATTCAACCAAATGAAATGAACCTATCAAAGTATGTGATATTATATAGAAACAAATAAAAAGATCTTTCTTGAAAGCACTTAATTAAAAATGGATAAATCAAGTGCTAATAAATTTAATAAATGTTGTTTGTAAAAAGAAATATAGTATTTCTTCATTCATTTGATAAGAAAATTTGAGTAATTTCAACAACTTAATAAAATTATAATATTTTTAAATATTTCATAACATCACATTATTTGAAGTACAGTACTCAAATATGAAGTTTATATAATATTTTTCATCTAGATAAATCGAGAGAGCTACAACTAAAATAATAGTAAAATAAAAATTCAATATCAAATATAAATTCTTATATGAAAATACAAAAATATTTAAAAATAGTATTAAAAATAAATATATAAAAAAATTAATTGAAATAAAAAAAATACTGCATGCAAATACTTTAAGTAATATAAAAATTACAATCCTAAGTTAGTTATAAGAAATTTAATTTTAAATAAATATTGATAAAATAATAAAGTAATAATATTAAAAAAATATTTAAATATATTAGAAAAGTATATAATTAATTTATAATAAAAACTAAACAAAAAAAATATAAAGATGTACTTAAAAAAATGTTAAAAATTTTCTATGAAATGAAATTTAAATTAATTAAAAAGAAAAAAAGAAACAACATTATATTTTGCTAATTGAGGACATGAGTTGTAACACCTGTAAAATTTAGTGTTTTAAAAATAAGGATTTAGAATTTAAGATATTTATCAGTCGGATTTTAAGACTCAAAAAAATAGATGAAAAGGACTAGATTGCAAAAATTTTGAAAGTTTTGGGATCATAATGTAATTTAGCAAGATTTGATTTCAACTTATTTGAAACTATTGGGGGCTGAATTATAATTTTTTAGGACTTAATTACACACTTTGGAGGAGCTTGGGGCTTGCATGGAAGACTCTAAGTGAACTAGGGTTTCATTCTTTTCTTAAGTTCTTGGACTCAATTGCATGACTTAAATTCTTTGAGGACTAGATTGCAAACATAAAAGTTTGATATTCAAAATTTGGCAGCTGGCAATAGATTGTCACTTCCATCTTTGCCGTTTCCATTTCCATTTATTTCCTCTCATTTTTTTCCTCCCTGCAACCATCTCCCCTTCAACGTCCCTCTTCTCCAACCAATTTTTCACCAAACCAAACTGAACATTTTCTTCCCCACCTCACCAGCTTCCCTTTGATACCTCGCATGCAGGGTTTCGAGTAGTAGACCACAGGAATCAAAAAGCTCAAAGGAAACCCACTTCGGCAAGCGACGGCAAGCTTGACTCTGGGCAGCGTGTTGTGAAGCCCTCAGCTCAGTGATCATTATGGAAGCCTTGCATGGGAGTTTTTGCAAGCGCCAGCGACGAAAATCATAAAGAAATAGGTGGTGGCAAAAGGTGGTGGTAGAGACTACAGAGCAGATTTTGAAGGCTTTATCGGCGCCAAAAACTTGAAACCAATTAGATATTTAGAATCAGGAGCTCAAGAGGAACACTTTGGTAGTGGTGGCAAGATTTTTCAGTGGTGGTGTAGGGCTGCAGCAAGGTGACAACGATGACTAGATAGAATTTTCACCTCGATATGGTGGTTACATGCTTGTGGTTTGATCATGAAGATTCTTTTTTGTTAGAGAGTTATTAATATAAGAATGATGTCTTTGGTGTAAGGATTTGTATGTATGTATTTGTACGTTATGTGCATCATAAAATCTTGTATTATCGTATATTATGATAGAATTGGTCAATTAGAACACCCATGCATAAATAAGATCAGAACACATTTGATCGATTAAGTTAGCATAGTGAATCCAAAATTGGTATTATTTTATGTAAACTATAGGTCATATAGTATACCAAGTGTAGAAAATCCTAATTTTATGTTACTATAATTTAATTTAATAAAGCATGTATTTTAGTGAGAGTTGGATTGTTATGATCAATATTGAGTATTATTATGAAATTATATATATAAGTGATGCCCATATACGTCTATATGTCTAATACTAATAGCATGTCTAGGGTAGTAATATTAAATCAAATCCTAACCAATGCATCAATAAGATAATTACTCAGCTTTTGGGGCTATTATTAGTATGATTCAAAGTGTTAGTGATTATTAGGGCTGAACATAGATTTTAATATAAGGTTACTCTTTTGAATAGGTGATGGAGGATTTGACCGTAAAGATCAATAGAGTTTGACTACATTGCTGAGGTGATTAAAGTGAGGGTTTGCTAATTTGGCCTTTTTTTCTCACTATCTATTATTTGCGATAAGCCCCTGTGTGGGTTTTCTATTTCTATACCATAATCTAATCATTTGAAATCTAAATTTGTGTTGAATTTTGATTTATATTTGTCATCGGGTTTGAATACCCCTGTGAGAGTCTACCAATCGATATTTTCTTTGATTAAAACTTACTCATAAATTGTTGCATCCCTGTGAGAGTTTGCCAACTTAGCTTTGAATTATGTCTACCTGTTCCTGTGGAAATACCTTTGTGTGAGGGTTTATTCCTATTTGAGTACTGACAATATTGTGTTATTGAGATCTGTAAACTGTTCAACATTTGATTTGATTATCTGTTCATCGATCTGGACACCTTTGTGAGGGTTACTTCCTAATTCTATTTCTATTTCTATTTCTTGTATGTTCTAGTGCCTACAACATTTGTCTATTATAGGTCATTTGACTATTCTATCATTAGAACCATTTTGTTACCTGACTGTTCTATTATCTGATCGCTTCATCATCTATCCATTTGGTTATCTGAGTCTGAGTTTGAATGGTCTTGTGGATTTGTTCTATTAGTAATTTGTTGTGTACTAAGCTGATATGCTTATGTGAGTTAGGGTCCAAGCTATCTTTGGTAAGTTCTGTACTCGGTTATTATGTTTGGGTAAGATTTGTTCCAGGTTGTCATGTTTAGGTAAGTTTTGTACTGAGTTGTGTCACTCGGGTAAGTTATGTACCAAGCTGATATGCTTGGGTAAGTTTTGTACCAAGCTATGCCTGGGTAAGTTCTATACCAAGTTATCATATCTATGTAAGTTATGTACCAAATTGTCACACTTGGGTAAGTTTTGTTTGATTTGTATAAGTTCTATACTAGGTGGTATGCTTGTGTAAGTTTTGTTTGGTTTGGTTGATATAAATTTGATATGATATGTTTGGATAAGTTTTGTGCCAAGTCAATCTACTTGGGTAAGTTTTGTACTACGTTGTCATCCCTAGGTAGATTTAGATCGATTTGGTTAATATAAGACTATTCTGATATTCGACTATACTCTGATCGTTTGATCATATTCTAATTGTTTTCAACCATATTATGATTGATAGATTATTTTTGAACTGTCTGACCATTTCTTGACCATTTGACTATATCTGATATGTTTCTATTTAACCGTTAAATTATGATTTGTTAAGTTGATTCATCCTCAATATATCCCTATCCTATGTGAGTACAATACTCTCTCACTAAGTCCTTTGGACTTACCCTTCCATTTTCCTTGATTTTCTTAGACAGGATCAAGTGATGGACTTGGATTTCAGTCTTGGATCGGTGAATAAAATTTTGCAATAGAATGGATGTGAGCATATGTATATAGGTTTCCTTAAGTGCTAAGCTTTATTTTAGAAATGCTATAACATATAAGGCGGAGTTATGTCTTAAGGCATGTAAATTATTATGTTGGATGTTAGAAGACCCGTGATGGTATGTACTACGTATTTTGATGAGGTTTATTAAGCTTGAAATCCGCGGCTATATGTTTTTGATAAGTTTTGAAAAAATTTCTGAGGAGTTTATTGAATGTATTGCTTATTTATGGGTTTAAATTAAGATTGAACAAGAGTAGTGCCTCAGCTTAGGTGTTATCCCAAGTAGGGGTGCTACAAGGTGGTATCAAAGCTTGGGTTTGGAAAGCTCGAGCAATGCTAGAATGTGATCCTCATATATGAAACTTTTGGATTGTAGAGTTGAGTTTGATTATGGAAATGTTTAAGATATGAATGAGTTAAAGGATATTAAAGCCTAGGTTATCGATGACTTTGGCATTGAATATCATTTATGTATTATTAAACCTTGTGACTTATCATTTGTTTAGGTTGGTTAAGTAAGAATTTTGGATACTGTGTGTATTTGGGAAATTTCCATGTGCTTTGAGGAATAAAGATTATGATTAGTTGGTGTTAAGGAGATCAAAATGTGCATTATAAGATGTTCATGAGGTTTTATTGTTATCATAGAATGATTAAGACTTGCGTGTTTATAGGTTCAATTTTATTTCATTTAATTCTTCTCTATCTTTTCTTTTAGAAGTTAGGAAGAGTTGGTAGAATTGATGACGTCTCAAGAAGGTTTCGATGTACCTAATGCACCTAGGACTAAACGGTTGGGAAAGACCTCCCAGGCAATGAGAAAGTCCTCCCAAACGATGAGGAAGACCTCCTAGGCGATGGGCTCCAAGTTGAGAGACACCTATTTATTCTCAAGCCATGCAGGAAAAAGATGTTGCACAAACCCTTTCAAATGATCAACTAATAGATCCTGTACGTTAGAAGGGATCGAGAATTGGTTAACAAGGTTGATAGCTAGGTGATGAAGTAGGAGTTATTATTGAGATAGGAGAAGATTGAGCCCTAGAGTGGTTCTTTCATTTCAATCCTTTGAAATTTCTTGGAGAGCTATATGATAGAAAGGCAGAGGAGTGGGTAAAGCACCTAGAAGATATATTCGACACTTTATGCTACCCAGATGAGTGAAGTGTTTATTTTGCTATATTTCTTCTATCAGGATCAGCTCGCAGTTGGTAGAAGATGATTGAATACTAATGGGTAATCATGGGACCTGTAGGACTTGGGAGAACTTCACTAGGAAATTTATGAACAAATACATACCCCTGGTAGTCAAACAGACTAGATAGCGAGAATTCATAGGTTTAGTTTAAGGGGCATAGTCTGTTAGTTAGTACGATGCTACTTTTAGCCAACTAATAAAATATACTCCCTACATACAGAATGATGAAGTTCGACAAGCTCAACAATTTGTGTAAGGGTTACAGCCAGAATTGAGAAAGGGTTTGACTACTTTTGATCTGATGAATTACAACCATGCGGTAAGCAAAGCACTGCAACTTTGATTAAAGTTGCAGGAGATCTAAAAAATAAAGGATAAGGGCTGAAAGAAAAAGATGCACCTTGAAGAGCAGAGTAATGTTAGAAAAAAATAGCCGAAGCTTCAAATTCAAAGCACTACTTAACAAACTCTTAAATCTAGTGAGACAACCAATTTAACTCAAGAAAAGACGCAGACATAGTGCGGATTTTATGGATCACTTTACCATGAGAAGTTAAACTATTAGAGAAAACACGACAGATGCATAGGCTATGGAAGCGACCAATATTTCCTCAATGATTGCCCTAAAAAAAGGCCAAACACCTACAGAAAAAGGAAAACAAGTGGCAGGAGCTAGTAGCAGATTGAATATAAGAGCTCGTGCCTATGCCCTGATAGGAAAAGAAATATCAGATCCTATCAAAGTGACAGAAGGTATGGTCTATAATTTTTGAAATCCATGATAATGCCTTATGTGATCCTGGTGTTTTACATTCCTTCATATTTATCTCAATTCCTAGAGAGTTAAATAGGTCACCCGAGACCATGGTTTTTCAAATAGAAATTAAGCACTCTTAGAAATAGGATTGTAGAGATAAGAGCATTGATGCGATCAACTAAGGAAATGTTAAATGCATATGTGCTTCGTAAAGGAAATTTAGACATCTAGGGATAATCTCATACTCCTTGGGAATACATAACTTATTATGAAGTTTAATATGTAAGTTGAACTTGACTATTCCTTAAGGTAACCACCATATAAGTGTGGACATATGGTGACGACAACCATTTGTGGCCGCAGTGGTCTTGTGGGCTCTTGGAAAACTATTAAGTTTTGAGATGACATGTGATCAAGACAAAGAGGACTTGAGTATGAGACAACATACTGGATGGAAATTTGAAAGTTCTAAAGTTGAGTTCAATACCAATATTCAAGGTATTCTTATGTTTTGTAAGACATTATGTATGTTGGAAGAAGTATAAGAGAGATTGCTAGTAAGGCACACAAGTTAAGAGATAAGATGCATTCGAGAGGCATGAAAAATGCAAACTTGAGAAAAGCAATCCTAGTAGAACGTAACGAAGAGAAAATGTAGATCGACAGACCAAATCTATTTATTTCCTACCAAATGGAATAATACTCAGATGAGAATCTGAGGACTAGATTCTTCTAAGAAGGGGAGTATAACATCCCTAAAATTTGATATTTTGAAAATAAGGATTTAGAAATTAAGATATTTATCGGCTGAATTTTAAGGCCCGAAAAAATAGATAAAAAGGACTTGATTGTAAAAGTTTTGAAAGTTTTAGGGTCAGAATGTAATTAAGCAAGACTTAATTTAATCCTATTTGAAACCATTGGGGGCTTAATTATAATTTTTGAGGACTTAATTACATGCTTTGGAAAAGCTTGGGAATTACATGAAAGACCCTAAGTCAACTAGGGTTTCATGCTTACTTTTCCTAAGTTCTTAGACTCAATTGCATGACTTAAATTCTCTGAGGACTAGATTGCAAATATGAAAATTTGAATTTTAAAATCTAACAGCCGACAGCAGATTGTCACTTCCATCTTTACCATTTCCATTTCCTTTTCTTTCCTCTTTTTTTTTATCCTCCCACCCGCAACCATCTCTCCTCTGGTGTCCCTCTTCTTCAACCAACTTTTCACCAAAACAAACTAAACATTTTCTCCCCTACCTTACTAGCTTCTCTCTAACACCTTAAGTGTGGCATGCTGGGTAGTAGACCGCCGGAACCAATAAGCTTGAAAGAAACCTACTTCGACGGGTGACGACAGGCGGCGATTGAAGCTTGACTCTGGGTAGCTCATTGTGAAGCCCTCAACTCAGTGATCATTGTGGAAGCCTTGCATAGGAGTTTCTGGTAGTGCTAGCGATGAAAATCAAAGAGAAATGGGTGATAGCGAGAGGTGGTGGCAAAGACTTCAGAGCAAATTCTGAAGGCTTTTTCAACATCAAAACTTAAAACTAATTGGATATTTAGAATCAGGAGCTCCATAGGAAAACTTTGGTGGTGGCGGCAAGATTTTCTAGTGGTAGTACACAACGGCGAACAACGAACAGCCACAGCAACGCAGCAATGGTGACTAAACAGAATTTTCAACTCGACGTGGTAGTTGCATGCATGCAGTCTGATCGTGAAGATTTTTCTTCATTAGAGAGTTATTGGTACAAGAATGATATCTTTGGTGTATAGCTTTGCATGTATGCATTTGAACATTTTGAGCATCGTAAAACTTTGTATTATCATATATCATGATGGAATTAGTTAACCAGAACACCCTTGCATAAATAAGATCATAACACATTTGATTGATTAAGTTAGCTTAGTGAATCAAAAATTAGTATTATTTTATGTGAACTATAAGTCATATAGTATACTAAGTGTAGAAAACCCTAATTTTATGTAACCATAATTTAATCGACTAAAGCTTAGATTTTAGCGATAATTGGATTTTATGATCAATATTAAATGTCATTATGGAATTATATATATAAGTGAGCCCCATATATGTCTATATGTTCGATACTAATAGCATGTGTAGGGTAGTAATACTAATTCAAACCCTAATCAACATATCAGTAGGATAATTACTCAAATTTTGGAGTGTTAGTGAACGTTAGGGTTGAACATAGATTTTAATATGAGGTTACCCTTTTGAATAGGTGATGGAGGATTTAACCCTAAGGATTAGTAAAGTTTGACTGCATTATTGATGTGATTAAGGTGAGGGTTTGCCAATTTAACCTCTTTTTCTAACTGTTTGTTATTTGCGATAAGCCCTTATGTGGGTTTTCTATTTCTGTAACATAATTTGATCATTTGAAATTTAGATTTATGTTGAATTCTATTTTGTATCGATCATCTAGTTTGAATACCCCTATAAGGGTCTACCAATCGATATTTGCTTTATTTAAAACTTACTCATAAATTGTTGCACCCCTATGAGGGTCTACCAACTTAGCTTTGAATTATGTCTACTTGTTCTTACAAAAAAAACCCTATGTGAGGGTATGTTCCTATTTTAGTACTGACAATATTGTGTTATTGAGATTTGTGAACTGTTCAACATCTTATTTGATTATCTGTTCATTGATCTAGACACCCCTATGAGGATTATTTCCTAATTTTATTTCTGTTTCTTATATGTTTTGGCGCCCAGAACTTCTATCTATTATAGGTCATTTAACTATTCTGTCATTAGAACTATTATGTTACCTAACTATTCTGTTATCTGATCGCTTCGTCATCTTTTTGTTCAGTTATCTGAGTCTAAGTTTGAATGGTATTGTGGATTTGTTCTGTCAATAATTTGTTGTGCATCAAGCTGATATACTTAGGTAACTTATGCACCAAGCTATGCTTGGGTAAGTTCTATACCAAGTGATCGTGTTTGGGTAAGATTTGTGCCAAGTTATCACACTTAGGTAAGTTTTGTATTGGATTGTGTCACTTAGGTAAGTTATGTACCAAGCCGATACACTTGGGTATGTTCTATACCAGGTTATCGTATTTGGGTAAGTTTTGTACGGGATTGTCACACTCGGGTAAGTTCTATTTGATTTGTATAAGTTTTGTACTAGGTGGTATGCCTCGATAAGTTTAGTTTGGTTTGGTCGATATAAGTTTGATCTGATATATTTGGATAAGTTTTGTGCCAAGTTAACCTACTTGGGTAAGTTTCGTACTAGGTTGTCATGCTTGGGTAGGTTTAGATTGGTTTTATTGATATAAGACTATTATGATATTCGATTGTATTCTGATCGTTTGATCATATTCTGATTGTTTTCGACCATATTCTCATTGATAGATAGTTTTCAAACTATCTGACCATTTCTTGACTATTTGACTGTATTCTAATATATTTTTGTTTAACCGTTAAATTATGATCTGATAAGTTGATTCGTCCTCGACAAATCCCTATGGCGTATGATTATAATTATCCCTCACTAAGTTCTTTGAATTCACCCCTCCATTTACCTTGATTTTCTCATACAGGATTAGGTGATGGACTTAGATTTCAATCTTGGATCTGTGAATGAAATTTTGCAATAGAATGGATATGGGTATATGTATATGGGTTTCCTTAAGTGCTAAGCTTTATTTTAGAAATGCTGTGACATGTAAGATTAAGTTATGACGTAAGAGATGTAAATTATTATGTTGGATGTTATGAGACCCTTGATGGCATGTACTATGTATTTTGATAAGGTTTGTTAAGTTTTTAATCCGTTGCTATTTGTTTTTGATGAGTTTTGAAATTTTTTCTTAGAGGCCTATTGAATGTATTGCTTATTTATGTGTTTGAATTAAGATTGAACAGGAGTGGTGCCTCAATTTTGGTACTATCCCAAGTAGGGGCACTACATAAGTCCCACAATTTAAAACAATAGAATTGTACTATGAATAATGCATAATATAGAAATAAAATGTAAAACAAATAATTGTAGAATAATAAAATTTATATATAAAACAAATGAAATTTTTATCTATTAATCTTGTGATAAATTAAATTTATATGATAGAAGTTGTAATTAGAGTTCTTAATATTAAACTTATAAAATATATTTTAAATTATAAACTTATGGAGTAAGATAAAAATATGATTATAGATATTTTTAAATTATCTTATAAGATAGAAATCTATATTGCAATTTTAGATAAACACAATGTGATATTTTAATTATAATAGATAAGTTGATCATATTAAAATAAAATATAAAAATAAATAAACAATCAATGAAAAATTTTCAACTAAATTAAAAAACTCATAATTCTAAGAATTTGACATTTGGTCAAAATTACACAATTAGAAATTCCATAT